>JAOYMR010000003.1:16210622-16222480 GCA_025802075.1 Tenebrosternarchus preto | reverse complement strand
AGCCCTCAGTCGTGTAGCGAATGAAGGGCTTATTAATGGGGTGTTTCTCGACGGGGCTCTCTGGGCCACACACACACTCCGCCAGCTTCGAAGAGCAGCTGATGAAACTGTCAGAAGAGTTTAAATAATAAAGGTCTTTAACAGGGGAAAACAGATTGGCTTTTTTGTCCAGCAAGCCTGTTCATTTATTTACTCTCCAGCTGAAGGTCTGGTGCCTCTGAAGGAGAGACACTTACAAAGCAATTTTGATAAAGATGGATGCTGACGCCCCTCCCCATCCGTTCACGTTTCTTACAACGACTTCCTGAAACGGAACAATCGCAGCCTGCCTGCCTGCGCCGGCGTTTTAGACAGGATTTGGGCTTGAATTGAGAGAGAGAGAGAGAGAGAGAGAGAGAGAGAGAGAGAGAGATGTAGCTTCGGACCAAACCAACAGCGATTACAGGCAGCTGAATTTTCTCCTGTTCACACGGGTCCTGGTGGACGACATTATCGAATTACGACATTACAGCATTATGGCATTACATTATGCTGTCACATCCTCCACCCAGCATCAGCACAAGGAAACACAGGACCACGCATTCAGAACACACACCAGCAGAACACACACCAGCAGAACACACACCAGCAGAACACACACCAGCAGAGCGTCTGTGGATCTGTAAATGCAACCGTATCTACAGCGTGTCACATGACTGACTGTTGTTGTTTGTTTGTGTGTGTGTGTGTGTGTGTGTGTGTGTCAGTGTCTGTTTCTCCACTGGCTACAAGTTCATTAACAAACCTGCATTTCAGAAGCATGACATTTATTATATTTCTAATACACTGCACCAGTGCATCTGTGTGAGAGATAAGAACTTCTCAAGAGAGATGGAATGGCTTTGTGGAAACAGTGCTGCATGAAAAACTATATCACAGCCGGCTGCTGTATAAGGAAAAGCACCTGTGTGCTAACAGTCCCTGGGACGCTGTCCGAATCCTCACCATGTATTCAACACACAAAAAAATACATATGCATATATACTCTATGTTCTCAAAAGCTTTTAACTCGCATTAATCTAACACACAATTCTGTTACTGGAATTAAGAAATAATTTAGGGAAAAATGTGGTTGATTACTTTGTGTCTTGCTGGAGTTTGTGTCTTACTGGACACAGCAAATCATTTTAATTCTTCAAAACAAAGACTCTTATTGTAGAAACTAGTGCAGGTTTGTTATATAACTTCTTGTTTTCCATCTGTACCTGTTTGGAAAGGCAGGCTGGTTTTTAACTGGCACCTCAGTGGCTGCATCTGTTAATGTAAATGTGTGTATTCATGTTCTCGTGGTACTGGTGGTTTAGTATCATTTTTAAAAGTATTTTAGAAGTTATTTTTTAAAGTTATTTTAGTACTTTAGTAATAGCTTGTAGTTAATGTACAGCAGTATTTTGTTAGTAAACAACATGCATATGTGTGCATGCATGTGTGTACTGTGTTTGTATATGTGTGTGCTCTGACTGGGTGAGGTCGTCTTTGTTCTCTCTCTTGTGTGTGTGTGTGTGTGTGTATACTTGTGTGTGTCTGTGTGTGTGTGTATACTTGTGTGTGTGTGTCTGACCGGGTGAAGTCCTCCTCATCCTCTCTCTTCTGCCTCAGTTGCCGTGGCTGAGTCATGTTGGTCCAGTTGGGCAGTGACTGCAGGAGGCGACTGATGTCCTCGTCTTTGGCCCAGGATGCACTGATGGTCAGCTTCTCCTCACACTGCACTATACTCCTACAACACAGCACACGCATGACTCATCACACTGCACTATACAGTGGGATGCTGGCTCCACACAAAACATGTCTGATTACAGCTGTGATGCTGGCTCCACACACATCATGTCTGATTACAACTGTGATGCTGGCTCCACACACATCATGTCTGATTACAGCTGTGATGCTGGCTCCACACACAGCATGTCTGATTACAGCAGTGATGCTGGCTCCACACACAGCATGTCTGATTACAGCAGTGATGCTAGCTCCACACACATCATGTCTGATTACAGCTGTGATGCTGGCTCCACACACTTTATGTCCGATTATGGATGTTACCAAACTATCACTCTCAGCAGATTTACTAACTTACTCTGACAGACAGAACACCAACCGCCCATAAGGACACAAAAACAGGAACCAATGAGAAGCCACGACAGTTCCATTATCACGTTTTCATGTTTTCCATGATGGAATAAAGTTATAAATAAATAATAAAAAAAGATATAAATCCCAGAAACAGAACTACCAAATAGCCCTGGGTTAGGCCAGATATTGCAGGTGACTTTGTAAAAAAGAGCATCAAATCTAGTGCTTTTAGGATGGACGTGAAATGTGAACTGAAGACCTGAATGGTTATAAACACATTTTGCCAGACGTGCGTAACTTCACAGCAGGAACAAGGAACAAAATGTCCTTTCATCTGTGTGAAAGAAAAACACAACCCTGAGGCTCTCAGAGAAAACGAGTCTATAGTCTCTCTATGGTCTCTGAGAAACAAGTCCACAGTCTCTTTATGGTCTCCCGAGGAAACAAGTCCACAGTCTCTCTATGGTCTCCAAGGAAACAAGTCCACAGTCTCTGTATGGTCTTTAGAATCCAGGAGCGAGAGCCATAATCAGGCCCGGTCCAAGATCACCGCATGCTGAACGACGTGGACTGTTGGACTTGACATCAGGACCCGTGTCCAGTAGAACCCACCACCTGACTTAGAACAGGTGATGCTGTGAGCAGCTTCCAAAAAAAATTTAAAAATCCCTCTTAACGACAGAAGGAAGGGCAATCACACACGCTCTTATGGTGGAGACACTTATGGACGGGACGTTCTGTCCGCAGTTACTTTAAATTACCAGAGATGAGAGGTAATGTTTCAAGTAACAGAGGAGTCAGCTCAGCCCGATTCTCATGGTGCCTCTTCACAGGAAGGCAAACACCACACAGGATACATACAGGACACAAGGACACGAGGTTTACCCAAGTACACAACGGTTTCCACAGAAACTCGACATTTCGGACACGTGTCCTTCGTGAGCTGTGCATTCAACATGCTTGTGACATTCTAGAAGGTGAGACCAATTTATGATCAAATTAGCACACGTTTACATCGTTCATTTGATTTATAGACAGAAACACTTCTGATAAAGGACCTCTGAGTATCATACAGCAATTTGTACTGCCTATACACCTTACAACAGTATGTAAGCATATATGTACTCATGTTTGGTAAGGTCAGTTAGAACTGTGGACCTTCATCAGCTGTGTAAGCAGATCGTTTCTTAAGTTCTGGGTTTATATTAGAAAAAGGCAGATTTTCATCACAGTTTAAATAATTAACATTCATTCCATGGGGTTCCACCAGTGCAGATTAGTTTTTTTCTAAGTTTCCTAACGTTACTCACTGCTGCCATAGCAACAATTTGCAAATGCAAACAGATATGTCATTACGCAACATCCATTAAAATGCCTTTGCTACTGGAGATGACAAGTCTTTAATCCTGATGGTCTGAAGGTGTTCAACTAAATGATCAGCAACCTTTCTTTTGGTTTCTTTGATAAAATATCTTGCAAAAAAAATCAAGCAGACAACTTCAGCAGTAACACATGAGGAAGAACAGATAACAGTCCTAGGTGATAATTGGTCGCACTAGCTATTTTAGTGGCTGTGTTAATAAATTTACAAGTAGCACATTTAGAGCAGTTATTATACGAATTATCATTTATCTCACTCTTGATGAACACATCTTTGATCGTTTTGTCTTGTCTGTAGGAGATTAATGGATAATCTTTAAAAACGGATACAGTTTCTGGATTTTAAACAGTATTTGGACATGCTTAAATATAATATTAGCCAGTGTTTTGTAAACACTAAAGCAATTATTCCTTGTTGAACAGTATATTGTTTATAGGTCAGTGCATCAAACCACAAACAAAAAAGTATTAGCTATGTTTCCCTTAGGAAACCCTCTTCTGGAGGATCTTCATTCTCACTGTAGATGTTCATACGTCACACACACACACACACACACACACACACACACACACACACACACACGTGTGTGTGTGACCCATCAAATAATATACATACATAACAACATACGTACATGACCAATCAAATAATACGATTATTTACACTTTGCTTGCATAGCTGATGACGGACCTGTGTGTGTGTGTATAGAGAGAGATCCATGTCATGTGTGTGTGTCATGTGTGAGCTATGTCGTGTGTGTGCTGTGTCATGTGTGTGTATATTGTGTGTGTGCTGTGTCATGTGTGTGTTGAGTTTTGCTATTAGAGTAAATCACTGTGTTTGCACTTTCTCCCCATGGCTGGACCTCACACACACACATACACACACACAGAGTTCCTACCCACAAAACCTTGTGGAGATGACACGGTTGTAGTAAGAGTGACTCACCTGTAGGTGATGTTGCAGATCTCTTTGTACTCTTTGAGTTTGTCACAGACCATCTCTAGGAACTGGTTGGAGTACGCACTAAGGTCTTGTATCAGATTCATCAGATCCTGGATGGACTTCTCCACTACCACTGTGCTCTGGAAAAGAACACACACAAAATTGTTTTCTATGGTTTCTAGGCTGACAGATTCTGCTCTTTGGCAACACACAATGTTTGTTACAGGACGAAACAGATACAATCTATACCAGCTACATAAAAAAAAAAAAAACCCAAACATCTTTAGTTTGGGATTATGAGCTAAATGTGTAGTCTTGACATGTAGACACATGCACAAGCTCTTGCAGGCTTAAGGCGGTTTGATGTATTTTACTCAATTACTACTGTATTCTCTGTGATTCGAATGTAGAAGACTTCTGCTAAGCCAAGCTGACTGTATCGTTTTCAGCTACTCAAACAAAGCGCTGCAGATGACAGCTCAGTCATTTTCCGTCTGCGCAGCTGCCTGTCATCTCCCTCACACTCCATGTGCAAAAGCGTCAAGCGCTCTATAAATGAAATAAAACCAGGCCTCGCATTCCCCTGTCAAACAGTCTGATGCTGCTCCTGGAGAAGCTGTCACTGGCAAGTGTGTGTGTGTGTGTGTGTGTGTGTGTGTGTGAGTGAGTGAGTGAGTGAGTGAGTGAGTGAGTGAGTGAGTGCGCATGCACATAACATAGTGCGTATTATCTAGTGGGTGTGTGTAGATGTGTGTAGGTGTATGAGTGTGTGTATTAACTAGTGGGTGTGTGTAGATGTGTGTAGGTGTATGAATGTGTGTATTAACTAGTGGGTGTGTGTATAAGATGAACAAGAGGAATAAAAGTGCCACTGTACCAGCCTATGAGAAAGACAGAAGCCATTACTGATTAGCCACAGGACCAATGAGCAGGTGGTCTGTGCACTTCTAATTTAAAGAGTCACTGCTGCTACCCCAGTGCTCATTGCATAGCTCCTCCCCCAACAGGCCCTGACCCAACAGGCTCCACCCCTCCCAAACAGGTCCCGCCCTCAACAGGCCTTGACCATCAACAGGTTCTGCCCCAACAGACCCTGCCCCAACAGACCCCACCCCTAAACATGTCCTGCCCCAAAACAACCCCCGGCCCTCAACAGGTTTCTCTGCCAACAGTCGGTCCGTTCAGCTGTGTCATCTGCAGTGTGGAATCGCAGGCATGTAGGCAGCCGCACCGCAGCTCTGGCATTAGCTGCCTTGGCACGGGCACCGGTCCGTTTAATTGGCCCCGGTGTCGGTGGCTCTCACGCCGGGCGACGACACGCCCCCCCTCAGCAGGGGGAAGCAGTGCGTTTAGCAGAGACACGCTCGATCTGCAATCTGTTCTGCATTTCAGTGTGTGGTGCTGTCAGCTCTGGAGCAACAGAGGAGCAGGGTAAGAAATGGGAGGGGGGGTGTGTTTAATGTTCCGTAACAAGGCCCGGAATGCAGCTGAGGAAAGGGGGAGGGGCTAAACACAGGGTTCTTCTATAGCAGACACACAACTATGGACATACTGGAACAATTCCATCATCTTTATAGTGTGTGAGTGTGTGTGTGTGTGTCAGTGTGTAGAAGAGAGAAGCCTGACAGCTTACGTCAGCTTGACATTTAAACCAAAGCACAAACCCAAAGTCGTCTAGAAACGCAACACTAAAGGAAGGCTAAGGTATGTGTTCAAGAAGCAGCCTGTCCCACGTCTCTCTCCCACGTCTCTCTCCCAAGTCTCTCTCCCAAGTCTCTCTCCCAAGTCTCTCTCCCAAGTCTCTCTCCTGCTCTCTGAGTAAATGAAAGCCTGGAGCTCAATTATTCCAGTAACAAATGCTCCTGTGCTCTGCGACACTTGTCTAATTCTGCTCATTTAACTCGGCTATTCGTCTTAGCTCAGGAAATCATTAAAAAGTAATCAAACCACAGTGACAAGGTAGAGGGGGACAGAGAGGGAGGGAGAGAGGGAAAGAGAGTTAGGGAGGGAGGGAGGGAAAGAGAGAGAGGGAGGGAGGGCGAGAGGGAAAGAGAGTTAGGGAGGGAGGGAAAGAGAGAGAGAAAGAGAGCGAGAGGGAGGGAGGGAGGGAGATTAATACAGAGAGTCAGACACAGATAGAGAGACAGCCACTGAGAGATAGAGACACAGAGAGAGAGACACAGAAAGACATTGAAAAGGTAGCGGAGAGAAATTAAATGAGCCATACTCCGTTTCCTCCTGCATTGCCCTGCCTTGTTCCATTGCCCCTGTCCTGTTCCATTGCCCCTGTCCTGTTTCAGCTGCCCCGTCCTGTTTCAGCTGCCCCTGTCCTGTTTCATGCCCCTGTCCTGTTTCAGCTGCCCCACTGGGTCAGGAGAAGGCGGGAGGACGAGATGCTCCACCCTTCCACTCCGAGCCACATTCCAGCCACGTGCCTCTTGCACACCAGCCGCACTTCAGGCAACTCCAGGATGGCATTAACGCTCAGGACGTGGTCCGGGCACAGACGGGCGGCCAGGATATCGGCTCACACGGATAAGGCTTCTCAAAGGCTCCCGATCGAGGCTGAGCACCATCCCTTCCATATAAATCCACTCATTAGTACACTGAAGGGACACACTGATCCGAGGAAAACATTCCCAACAGCACGACTCCCTGTCTGTGTCTGGATGGTGGCAACACTGGGGCTGTAGAACAGGAGAAATGAACAGATTGGCCACAAAAGCAGTTCTCTATCTGTAAAGGAAGAGACTGGAGAACATACGTGAACACACACACACACACACACACTCACAGACAGTCATACTCAGTCACAGACAGTCACACACACACACACACACACACACACACACACACAGCTATACTGCTATAAAAAGGCCTTAAAAACAGGGACGTTATACAGAATAACTAGCGTAATATTTGCTGGAGTGCACTTCTTCAGAGACTGCTTTTAGAGAGAGAGAAAAAACCTGTTCGGACGCAAGCAGAACAGTTCCAGACTCAATAACGCCCCCGAGAGGTTTGAACCTGTAAAGCCTCTTTTAGCTGTATCTTAAATACGGTGAGATCGGAGGAATCTCAGGCAACCCACTTATCACCAAACACAGAGATTACAGAGATGTAATACAGGACAGAGTGGTGCTTGGCTTTGTAAAAGACATCAACACAGGAGGGGAAGGCGGGGTTAGCGTCTGCGTGTGTGTGGAGGTGTGGCAAGTGTGTGTGATTTTTCTCTGTAATGGGTTGGGGGCTTTCCCCATTAATCCATCCCTGACCCCTGAGTCCTGAAAGGTCAAAGTATTTAACCCAGATTGTTCCACTATGTCACTCACACACTGCAGGACACACACACGCACACACACACACACACACACACACACACACTGAGGCATGACGAGCACTCACGGCTCTTTGCAGTGTGTGTGAGTGAGGAGAAACGTGGATGGCATTGTGGCAGTTCATTCATCACTGTCAGAGCAGACACATGTCTCAAACACCCTGCAGCTCACACACACACACACACACACACATTCAGTTTCTGTCCAACATGACCCCACTGGTCACCTGTAACATGCCTACATGGCCGTGTTGTGCTTGTATGCTGGTGTACGTGTGTAGTGCACGTGTGTGGTGCACGTGTGTGGTGGTGTTTGTGTGTGCTGGGGTCTGGGTGATGCCCAGGTTACTCCACTCCCATCGCAGGCTTCGCCGTGATCTTTGCTACTGCTGCAGATTTCCAGGCTCCAGGGTAAAAGTGGCAGGCATGTGGGTCAGGAATAGTAACAGGGGGAAGGAGAAACTGGGAGACTATAGATGTAGAGCAGTAGTGATGTACCAGGACTGTTTTATTGTGGAGAGAGAGAGGGAGAGAGAGAGGGAGAGAGAGAGCGAAAGAGAGAGGGAGAGAGAGAGAGAGGAGAGAGAGAGAGAGAGAGAGGGAGGGAGAGAGAGGGAGGGAGAGAGAGAGAGAGAGAGAGAGAGAGAGAGTCTTTAAAATGAGCTCTTTAACGTCTCCATGAAATTTTAACTTCATTGATGATTGATGAAAAAAGTCTCACACACACACATGCACACACTTACACACGCATGCACACACACAAACATACACAATCAAACACACACACACACAAACGCAGGCACGGGTTAAACCTCCTCCTTGAAAACACCTGATGATGTGCAAATCCCACGTCTTGAGCCAGTGGTGCAGGACAAAAGCGTGCGTACACTGCACCTCCTCCACATGCAAATCACCGTCCTGCAGGATTACACACAGCCTTGTGTATGCCATCTCACAAAAGCTCAACTTCACTCTCCAGCTTGCCTCTGTCTCTGTGGGCCTGGCCAGTAGCGTACCAATGCAAATGAGCTCAGACATCCATCACGCGTGCGTGCGCGCGCGCGCGTGCGTGTGTGTGTGTGTGTGTGTGTGTGTGACTCTCAAGAGCCAGGTGTGTGAACTATGTGATGTGCAAATGAACCATCATCAGCAGAATGAATGTTTATGTGGAGCAGAGTGATTTAATCTGAGTAATGAGAGTAGTAGAGAGGTCCTTCTTCTTAACAGATGGGATCTTGGGCGGAGAGAACTACGCCCACCTCAACCCCCTATAATAACCATACCATAGGCCTCCATCACACACTCCTCCCTGTCTCTCTCACACACACACACACTCGCACGCTCCCTCCTTCCCTCTCTCCCTCTCTCACACACTCAAACTCTCTATCTCTCCATTTCTCTCTCCATCCATCTCTCTCCATCTATCTCTCTCTTTCTCTCAGGGTGCTTTTGTAAAATAAAAGTCCTAGCACTTTTTTTGTTCCTTAACTTGCTAAGGCAGAGGGCAAAACTGTCTCTCTGCGTCTCTCCATGCTTCAGTATAAACATACACTCACTAAGAGACAGTACTTGGGCTTAACACACACATACACACACACACACAAACACGCGGCAACACCCCACACACGCGCCTACATACAAACACACACACACACACACACACGCCCACACCCAAACACACGGTAACACGCACACACGCGCGCCCACATACACACATGCATACACCCCCCCACACCCATTAAGAGAGAGCATACACACACACACACACTCACACACACACACACACACACACGCACACGCACACGCACACGCACACGCACACGCACACGCACACGCACCCTGCCTGTATCTGCCAAAAACAGGGTCCATATGGGGCTAATGGTGCAGAGAGAGGAACAAACAGAAGGCAATGATATACACATTATCATAATGGAACGGGGGTGTGGTTCTACACACACACACACACACACATACACACACACCACACACACACACACACACACACACACACACACACACACACACACACACACACACCCCACCCCACCCCACCTCAGCCTGCAGAAGCTCCCTGGTGCAAAGCAACTTCATCAAAATGACGTCCTTCATCAAACACAGACTGCCTGGTGCCATCGAAGCTCAGACTCCCAGCACCACACGGGTGGAGGAGACTCCTAGCATCACATGGATGTAGGATATTCCTAGCACCACATGGGTGGAGGATATTCCTAGCACCACACCGGTGGAGACAGGGGCGTGATAATTAGCCATGCGGGGGGGCCAAGCTTTTTCCAGCAGGGGCCTGGATGGGTAGCAGATCGGGACGATGTTACACACACATCCTGGTGTAGTTCACGATGTTACACACACATCCTGGTGTAGTTCACGATGTTACAGACACATCCTGGTGTAGTTCACGATGTTACACACACATCCTGGTGTAGTTCACGATGTTACAGACACATCCTGGTGTAGTTCACGATGTTACACACACATCCTGGTGTAGTTCACGATGTTACACACACATCCTGGTGTAGTTCACGATGTTACAGTCACATCCTGGTGTAGTTCACGATGTTACACACACATCCTGGTGTAGTTCACGATGTTACAGACACATCCTGCTGTAGTTCACGCCCCCTGATTTATTTAGACCCTGCTTGGTCAAGCAGTGTTCAGCCACTGGACTGTGACACAGCAGGAGGGCCGGAAGGCGTCCAGCTCAGTGTCTAATGAATCACAAAACACAGACACAGTGAGGAGAAGAATGGACCTGTGTGTCGTCAGGCTGTGCAGCCAATCAGAGGAAAGATACTTTAAGTGTGTTTAAATGCTTATGTGTGTATGTGAGTGTGTGATAGTGTCAGACTCCTCGCAACCATAATCAGGAGGGATTCAAGGATTCTTTGGGCCACACTGTTCTGTGACTGGACAGTGCTGTCTCTGTGCTGCCCTGTGATTGGCCTACACTGCTTCTGTGCTGTTCTGTGATTGACTGGCGCTTTCACTCTGCTGTTCTGTGATTGGCTGGTGCTGTCTCTGTGCTGCTCTGTGACTGGCTGGCACTGTCTCTGTGCTGAGGAGAGTTCTCAGTAAAAATGCATGCTGAGTGTTGGTGTCAGAACAAAAAACACTTGTCTAATGGAGGCGTGTCTGGAGGGAACCAATCAGGTGTGTCAAACACACACGCACGCACGCACACACGACAAATATATACATCAGTGAAGTAACACATGCCTACCAACAAATGAAAAGGTCAGTCTCATTAGTTCATCTTCAGAGTTGTGTGTCTGCGCGTGTGTGTATGGCATGTGTGCATGTGTGTATGGTGTGTGTGTGTGTAGCTGTGTTTGAGGCTGAGTGAGTGAATACAGTGAGATTAAAAAGGTCAGCTTCATTAGCACAGCATTGACAGTCGCTCCGTGTCAGCATTTCCATAGGAACTTTGTCTGAGGTGCTGGTGGACCCAGTCACCTGTGAAAGCATGAAGGTTCTCACACACGGCGGAGAGACGTCCTGCGAACGACCTTTACCCTTCTCCACAATCGCTCCTGGAGCACCTCCGACCAGAACACAACACCCACTACACCCGCAAACTGTTTTCTGAGCTTTACAAACAAAAAAACAAATACAGAAACACACAAACAGTCCGGTTACGAGCGTCCATCAGCTGCAGAACACCAACCCAAATATCTGACTGGTTGAGAAGCACGGTCTGAAAACAACGTGGTCAGCCAGGACACGGCGTGGCCCACGACTGACTGTCTAGAGCGTGGGTGTGTCTGGGGACACGACGTTCCCTTGTCACCGGCCCTGTGTGTCTAGCGGAAAGGTCCGTAAAGATTTATGGAGCCAATCTCTGGCCGGGCCAAAGAGTAAACCCACCCCCCTCCTGCACCCACAATCCCCCAACACCCATCACCACCCCCCACGGCCCTCTCTCCTGCGGATACGGTCCTAATTAAACGGATCAGTCAGCAAGCACGAACAGCCTCCACAGATAGGATCACACCCAGAGCCATGCACCTACACAGAGAGAAAGACCTTTCAGTGATTACCTGGCCAGTGTGGAGGGGTGGGGGGGGGGGG
>JAOYMR010000003.1:16106890-16127149 GCA_025802075.1 Tenebrosternarchus preto | reverse complement strand
TGTGTGTGTGTGTGTGTGTGTGTGTGTGTGTGTGTGTGTGTGTGTGTGTGTGTGTGTGTGTGTGTGTGTGTGTGCCACAGAAACCATCAAAGATATGACACCCCAAAAACAGCAGAGGACTTCAGGGAGACCGTCAGCCTGCCAGAAGTGTTGTGCCACTGCTCCTGACAACTGGGACGCGTGTTAGAAAAGAAAATAGTGTAAACACTGTTGATTTACAACCCCAGGCAGGACAGTTTATTAGATTCAGTTTCTTATATTTTCTCTTCACCTCTCTCCAAATACACACACACACACACACACACACACACACACACAGAGGTCAGTTTTTGGGAGTAAACTGAGGTGTACTAGAGTATATATGCAAGTTTTCAGTCTGAGAGCGCTTGTCATCACCGTCACCTGTTTGATCTTATTGCGAGAGCTGGTGATCCTCTCCGTGATGCTCTGGTAGGTGCGGATGGCGGTGGTGAGCTCAGTGTAGTGCTGAACAACGAGCTCATCCAGATCCCGGTCACACTTCTCATAGGCCTCCTCCAGACGGCTCTTCTCCGTCTCCCTATCCTGCACATCGTCGCTGCTCGACAGGGTCCTGTGGGACGCAAAAGCGGGACGTTCGGCGCACATCGGACCAGACTAGAGCGGGTCAGGTCACATGACTTCCAGGCCATGGAGACCCTGTGTTGGGACATGACCCTTACACCATGCTGTCAGCACCTCACACATACACATGCTGTTAATTCCGAGTTGTTTTGTACCATTTCCTATTTTTTAATATTTAAGTGCTACCATCTAGATGAGTTCAATGTTGTTCAAACATTCATGAACTGTAAGATACACACACACTTCTGAATTCATATACACTCATATCAGTTATCATCTAGCTGGCATTTGGAATACTGCAGTTGACTTTAGTGCACTTTTAGCCTATGTGTTCAGTGCACTAATTAGTCTATCCGTTTCATGTAAAGCAAGCCTGTCCTCTGACTCAGGCAGTGACTGGGGACAATGGCTATCCAGGAAGTCCCAGATGGCCGAATGCCAATGATAACACCAGAGCTCAAAGAAACTGTCCTGATTATCCTCCACCTCAGCTTGTGGCAACAACGCAAAGCCAAGCAAAGAACCTGCCTCCCTACAGAGCTCATTACAGCCTCCACACGCTCCCAGACACGGAGAGAGAGATGGGGGGGGGGGGGGCAGAGCGAGAGGGAGAGAGAGAGAGAGAAAGAGAGGGAGGAAAAGACAGAAAGAAACAGAGGGAGGGAGGGGGGACAGAGAGTGTGTGTATGTGCGTGTGATCACATTGAAGGGTCCCTTCCTAAGGCTTGATTGTTACTGCTAGAAAAGGTAGGTGTGGGATAGGAAGAGAACCTGGACTCTGGGACCGCCCTAATCTAACCTTGAAAAGTAAGAGGATATTCATCATGCTAGAGGTATCATGTAAGAACTCGCTCTACAGTGCCACAGGAAAGACTCCGTCCTGGGACAATGAGAGCATACGAATGATGACCTTACGGTGACCTTAGCTCAAATGATCAACAACACAGACAAATTCCCTCTCAGCCAGGGCTGAAACACAAAGTCGGGCGTCATGGGTGTGCTTCTGCTGGCTATAGACAAATGAGGACCCTTTGCTGGAGTTCACCATCTCATCGCTGAGTTTGTTTCTTTATTCCTTTACTTTTTACAGCATCTGCAGTACTTTTGCTTCACTTTGCACCTGATCCCAAAGGCCTGCACTCACGTGATCTGTGTGATCTCATGTGATCTCGTGTGCTAGAACGCAGAGCTGCAGCAGGAAATCACTGAGCTGTGATCATTTCTCTGGAACATAAAATCGCTTAAAGTTCGGTCACTTCAGGACCAAACGTGGACGAACAGCACTGTAGGTTCAAACGGTAGTAAACAGCTTCACTGACGTTGTTTTTCAACAATTTACATAGTCGACTTATTCAAATAGTTGACGTATGGTCGATGAAAAAAGTTCGACGTTGACAGCAGTTTGGCGCTGTCATCTAGGCTGTTGATTCAGAGATGCCTACTGTATTTTTTACATTTTTTCAGTAATGACCCTGTCCCACGCAGAATATTTTGTCAATAAGCAAACAGCTGTCCAACAAACACCAAAGTAATATCACGCTGAGGACGTTATTCGTGAGGGGCTGTTAGAGACGCTTTACCCCTCAGGATAACAGGACACGTTTAAATGTCTTAAATGACTGAAAAAAACTGGCTAATTATTTATTATGTTCAGATAGATACACCTATAGACAGATAAACAGATACATAGCGTTGAATGCAATATTAAACATTCGAGGTTTCCAGTTACAATTTATCATCACGTATTTGTTCTGCACCGATTTAATAAAAATGGTATACAGACACGACCTAGCCAGCTAGCTCGCTAATATTTCACATATTTATGCTGAACTGTCAAACGACAGTATGCAGATTCCTGTGGCCTAAGCAGGAGAGCACGCTATTATGATCATTGTTTTGTTTTTGTAGGCCGTTAACAACAACTCTCCTGGAAAAGGGTCAGCACGAAAAAACAAAGAAATGAAAATAAAACGTCAAAACAATGTATAGTTCTAAGCTTACCGTATAACAGAGATTAATAAACCCGAGGGGTCCTTGCTTTTGGAGACTGCACTCCTGTATCTGCCTGTATCGGCTGCCATTTTTCCGGTACTACACCCTCACAGACACCAACCTAGCGGATGGTGGTCCCAGCCAATGAGAAGAGGTATTTCTGCATGTTCGGTAGAGATTGCAAAGTATTCATGGGAAATGAAGTATTTAACGTAGCGCTGCCTTACAGTTTGTTTTGCATTTTTATATATATATATAAGTATATAATTATACATATATAATGAATTATAACATATATATAACACATATATAACATATATTACTATATATTAATATATATAATTAATATATACAACTATATATTAATCAAGTGATAATACAGCACAAAAAAACATATCACCCTCCTCACCCAGCACACTCTCCTCACCCAGCACGCTCTCCTCACCCAACACGCTCTCCTCACCCAACACGCTCTCCTCACCCAGCACACTCTCCTCACCCAACACGCTCTCCTCACCCAACACACCCTCCTCACCCAGCACGCCCTCCTCACCCAGCACACTCTCCTCACCCAACACGCTCTCCTCACCCAGCACGCCCTCCTCACCCAGCACACTCTCCTCACCCAACACGCCCTCCTCACCCAACACGCTCTCCTCACACAGCACACCCTCCTCAGCCCAATGCTGTGAAATTTATTACACAGAGAGCCTTGGCTTTGAACGACAAGAGCCATCATGTCTCAATCATGAATGCTGCCTTCTCTTTGGTGTCTGGAGCAAGTGCCACCTACAGACATCTGTACCACGGACCCATCGAACCGAGCTGAACCAAGGTGAACCGAGATGAACCGAGCTTAACTGAGATGAACCGAGCTGAACCGAGCTGAACCAAACTGAACCGAGGTGAACCGAGCTGAACCGAGATGAACTGATGAGCTGTGGTTTTACTGATGCATTCATCAATGGTGTTTAATATTTTACTATACATTTAATATTGCATAATTACAGATTGAAAACTTGTTTTTAGAATTTTGAAAATGTTTCAAAAATTAAAAACTCTCAGGCTTATTGCTATATTTACAGTATTATAATAGTGATGAATCGGTTGGCATTGCCAGCTGTTGGACTGGCAGATGTAACATTAGAAACTTAGCTAAGGAAAAAGAACCGTGTCCTGTGGCATAAAACATTTTAAGTGTAATTGACTTTTTAAATTGTTCACTCAAAAACTGGACTCTCAAAAGTAAAACTCACATAAAAGCCAAGATTCACTAGTGACAGTTTCTTTCATTAATGAGAACGCAGTCATGGAAACAATGGAACACTGCTGCAGCCAAACCTCAGTCACTGTAGTAAAACCCTCTCCGTTTTGCCTTAATTAAATGTAACATTTGAGGGATTTTATGCGGAACCCTTAGGTAATTCTCTTGGTAAAGGGAAAATACTCCATTAAGATTTATACTCAAGAGAAAAAAATATGTTTTATGCAACTGGGCACTGATCTACACTCTCTGAACTTTACAATCCCCGTGGAATTAATGTAATGATTTAAACACCTACTTGTTTTAATATAAACTATTTCCATCTCCTAGAACTTCAAAAGCACTTTGCTTGCACAGCTGATCAAGGGCAATTGGCTGGAAAGTCCTCTTTCACCTTGTTTCTGTCACTGCAATGTCGACTACCTCTGTATGTTTTACTACAGTACACTGCAGTCACTCCCTGGAACCTCCTAAAAATGTACACACATGCACACACATACATACACGCGCACACACACACACACACACACACACACACACACACACACACATTGTAACCAAGTAGATCAAGTCTAACTAATTGTTTTTTTCCCAGTGGTAGTCTGTTTCTCAGCATTTGGCAGTGAGAAGTGAACCTTCCTTTCAGAATCTCTTGACAATCTCTGCTGCCACTAAATCCTTAGAGAAAAGGACATTGATTTTGGTGGAGAGGGTCGATCTGGCGGTCTTCACCCTGACTGATGCATCCGTGGACAGTAGAGATAGCATAGTGCACAATCTCTGTGTTTCCCTCAAAAAACAAAAGAAGAAACAAAACTTTGGAGCCCATTTTCCCCTTTAACTGCACGAGCCTTTGAGTTTTTGTTTTGTTTTGTTTTGGAGTTCTTATCAGCACTCTTTGCAGTCAGTGGTCCATCACTCTAATCTATTGTCCTTCACCGACGGCTAAGGTTCCTTTCCTCATTTGATTCCTAAACTGGGATCACATGAATCCTATGGACTCAGTATAGGATGCCTGTGTATATTTTACTGCATGGTACTGACATTTTGCTGCATTGAACTAACTTTTTACTGCATGGTACTGACTTTTTGCTGTATGGTACTGAGTTTTTGCTGCATGGTAAAGCTGAAGAATATGGATTTATGTCAACAATCTTGGCAAAATGGGCCCAAGGATCTGCTCCAGGACAGTAATGTGTCCTGGTGCAAAATAAACACTTGTGTTGTTTGGGATAAATAAACACACTTAATTATATTGTGATTTACAGAGCAATAAGAAATCTTTATTTGTAATTAATTATAGTGAATTGTTTACTATTTTAATAAACTAGATCATTCGAATCTAGCAAAATATAGGCTGTGACAAAATATGTATGCTTACAAATCATAAGAGCAACAATCAATCAAATGTTTAATCAAAAGCTCAATCAAGTACCATGATGTCAGCCAAAAAGATGTTGTTATTCATGACTGCAGAACAGGGTAGGTAATGGGGGGAGGGGGGCTTTTAAAATTCAAGGTCATAAGGTCATATCTTGTATGACCTCTTTCTGGCCACCCTTCACTATGACAATGGGTCATGGTTATTACAAGTACAGGTGTGAATTATAATTATTTTATGTATTGCTTCACACCTGAAGCTGAATTATGGGTGAGTGAAGTCATACATCTTAGTTATATGCCTGTAAAGACTTCAAAGTGAAATTATGCAGACAAGACATGTCCACTTGACAAGCTAATGGTCCACAGCATTTTGGCAGCCAATATCGCTGCATGCAAACGTGTGGGGAAAACCGCTTTCAGAATCAAATGAGCCGATATTAGGGCTCTCAGACTGGTGCTACAAGTCAAATTGTCCATGTGACGTTCAGATTATATTAGCAGCAAGCAGATCTCTCTCCTGCCAGCCGAACTCCCGTGACAGCTGTGCTCCCTTCATCTGAACACCAGTGTCTGCACTGATGTTACTCTTGTAGTCTCTGTCTCTCTCCCAGAGCCTCTGTCTCTCTCCCAGAGCCTCTGTCGCTCTTACACAACTTCTTCCAATGTCTCTTCCCGACTCTCTTCCTGAGTCTGCTGGGTAAACTGACAGATACGCCGTAACTACGCATCAGTTCCAGCTACAAAGAGACAAATGGACAGAGGCTCATCCTGGTCCTGCACGCTTGGTCTCTTCGTACTGGCGTATCTCACATGGCATGAGAAATCCAGAACTCCAGAACTCCAGTAACCCAGAACTCCTCCAGCTATGTGCAGAGAGCAGATGCACTGCGATGCCTGGGGAAGGTGGGAGCCGCCTTGCAGCTCGACACAGGCACCGAGGCACGTTTAAGCAAAGCACTTACACACCATTCGCTTGCGTGCATTACCAACAGGGACCTGCAGATGTACGTCAGTAAACAGCACAAACCCTGCAGACATCAAGATACCAGTTCACTGAAAGGCTGAGCTTCTAAGTGTAGTGATCACAGCCTTCACAGTGGTTTTGTTCTCTAGATCCTGTCTCCATACAGACCGTGAGAGCTGGATTTTGAGCCTATCATCTCCAATGGTGCCTTTCTTGCTTTCTTGTCTATTGAAATTGCTTTCTTCTGCTTTGAAAGCATTATAATGTAGAAAACGAGGTAAAGTTACGGTTAACCTCAATATCTTAAGTCAGGCTATTGTTTTAAAGGTCAATGTGTTGAACAGGCTAAAAGCTATGAAACATCAGAATGTCACACTGTGCAAATATTAATTACCAGTTAACATTCAGGCTGCCTTCAACAGCGCTCTTTGTTTCTGGTCAGATATGGAAAGGATGTTCATAGCCACTAAACAACTAACCAGTATTCCACGTTCTGCATTTTAATATTCAATATTAATTAATGTTGTAGATTTTAAATTAGTAAACGTGCTCGAGTGAGTTATCGCTATCGACCTCAGCATGACTGATATACGACTGGAGGCTTCGTTAAAATCGTTAAAAACGTTTCGAAGATCTGAAACATAACACGTTATTTTCACATCTGAAGCCTTTCAGCTTCACTTATTCGTCAAAGTGTAGTTCATATTTGGTTAACTCCTAGAAATAACAACAAAAAACTGCGCTGGTTAAACATTCTGCATCGACTGTAAAAATCTTAATCTGAGGTTTCCGAGTAGTACAGATCTTTGAAACGCTCTCCACCTCGTAATCTACTTCCAATTTGTAAAGCGGGACTTTAAAACTCCATATTCTCAGAGCTGACGTCATGTGACGTCACGCCGCATCACTTTTTCTGACGATTAATTTCACCTACGAACGATATTATTGAGGATTACTGCGGATTCGCGCATTATCATTACGTCGGGTTTCTAGTTTCTGTTTAGTTTTTTATAGATGCATTTGTAGATCGTACTCCAATCATGATTACTGTACTGTACTGAGTTCGTTAGTGGTATACATACAATTTCTATACGCATGTGTATTATACGAGTTCAGTATCGTGTTAATGTTACTTTTGGGATTTCCAAAAATGTAGTCTAAACAGGGATATCAAGAACGCCAAAGCAGCTACTTTATTAGGTGCATATTACATTTAGCGTTGTAAGCATGTCTTCGTAAGCCTGCCTACGTAAGTCTGCCACATTCAGTATGCATCTGTACTGTGCAAGACGTTTCAGTAAAGCGTCAGAACCCGCAGTGCAATGTAAATTTGGTTTGTTTTGTGTAGGTTATGCTTCAGAATTGTATAGTAAAGATTAAAGAAGAATATGCAAATTTAAGATTGCTAACTATAGTAGGACTCTTGGGAAGTTATGAAGTTAATTAGTTCCTTACTTTTAAAAAAATGGTACGGTTTTAAATCATTTTCGTAGGTATTAATGTGGAATTCCCAAATCTTATCTCCGCTTAAATAAATAAGAAATTCAATAAATGAAGCATCAATTTAATAATTGATGCACTTTTCCTCATCTTTTTCTGGGCATAAACCTACATAATTAAGATACACCTACAGAAACTATTTGAAAGCTGTTTTTTTAATAGTCACACAGTAGCCAAACAAGAGCGAGCTTACTGTGAGAGATGGAACATGTTATGTTTTCCGACCTCAAGCAGCTGATCTTGCATGAACGCTCTGACCTGTAAAGTAGAAACTTCGGAGTCGGAAAACTGGGAGTTCCCGATGTCATGGACGCGTCATACGTACGTAACGCTCAAACGCACTCTGGTTGGTTGTGTGGGACGGGCTCTTGGCGGAAGAGGTGCGCGGTACGTCGGTAACGTGTGCCAGAACTTTCAGACACTAAACTTTACGAGCAACAAAACTTCTGCGCAAGTTCAGGTTTATGAAAACAGTTTGCAAACTCATGAAGTAATAGTATTTATTTTTTCTTGGCAGAAATGGGAGCCAATAATAGCACGCGCCGCGTGTCTTTCGAGTCAGACGAGAATGATAACGTAACGATTGTGAAGGGCATAAGGGTGAGTGACAGGCAGACAAAACCCGTTGACAGAAGCTGTAACTTTACTCAGACGTCTTTCACATACCTAAAGTAGTTTTAAACAGTGCACGCTGTTGTGTTCAATAACGGTCTGTTTCCTTGCATCGATTTGTTTGTTTTAAAAGCCAGATAACCGGGGAGGTGGTTATCTAAGCTAACTAGCTAACTAACTAGCGTAGTTTGGGGACCCAATACGCTCAAGAACGAATAAAAGTTGTAGGAACTCTTAGATTTAACATGTCAAGACATCAGACCTAAATAAATAAATTAATTCGTTTTTTGTTTTACTTTATATGGACACAGCCACGGGCAAACATGTATGTTATTACTTTGACATTAAAGTGTCCTAGGGACATGGTTAAATTTAGTATCAATAGGACAAATGTTGCAAGCCAAACACGATTTCGTGTCTCTTATTGCTTTGTTCTGTTTACATATATCCGCTAACACTCTGAAGATTACGTTTACCATCTTCTTCGTTGTTTTGCGTCATCCCTGCATACTAATTGGCACGTAATACAACCAAGCACTGGACTAAAGGTCACGCTATATGGCGCTATATATATATATATATATATATATATGATATAATGTATGCATATATATATATATATATATGATATAATGTATATTTATCAGCAACAACAATAAAACAAGCATGAAAAACAACGCATAGATTCAGCCTCAGTACTTTAAGCGTCCTTGGGTTTGTGAAAGAAGCTTATTAAATGTAACTTGATTGTAAACTAATTCCAAACTTTATGAAACCTTAATGAAAGCGATGGTTACATAGCAAAAAAACAACCGAAACAGCAATACCACCATCCAGCAGATCCCTGTGTGGATTTATAGTTGTGGACCTGGTGAAGATCCAGCAGTGCATTTGAGAGCATGTCTCTGCACTTGCTAACAGACTTAGTACTAATAAAGTTCCTTTGTTTTATACACAGCAACTTTCTAGACCATCCAAGTGTTAATAACACCTGGCAATTCTGCCTTTAAAACTAATTATTTTATCCGTCAGGCATTATTTTTTTCTCCCATGGTTTGTTCTATAGTTATGAAAGGCTTGATGTATTTTATTTTAGTGTTGTATTTGTGTACAAAGTCCCTTGAGTTTATTTTTAAGTTCTTTTTAAAACTTCCATTGTTGTTTTAGTGTGTTTGTGTGAACTGCTACTGTGCATGAAAGGTGCTAGATAAAAATGGCCTTGCTTTAAAGTGGAATTTTTTTTTTCCTCCAGCTCTCTGAGAATGTCATCAATCGCATGAGAGAGTCTTCAGGTCCTCATCAGACCCCATCACCCCCCAGACCCTCAAACTCCATCACATCTATGCCACCTCAGTCAGCTCCTGAACCTGTGGCCTCTTCTGCACCTCCACCTGTAGAACCGGCACCACCAGTTAAATCTTCTCTTCCCACCGATCCTGTTGTAGTGCCCCCTAAAGGTGAGTTTGCTGTGCCTTTACCTCTGCGTTTATGGTATCTACTAGTCTTGTGGATGATGTTGTCCTTTCTCCTGTTGAACCTGCTCTGTCTTCTGCTTTGCCCAAACCTGTGGGTCCTTCACCTGTAGAGATCACTGTGTTCTCTTCCACAGAACCCACCACTTCCCTTCCACATGCTGACTCTTCTGTTTTTCAGCCAGCTTCCACGTGTGTCTAGAGCAGAAATAATCGCCTTTCCCCTCCCTGCTGTACCCAACATGTCTCCTCTCCTTGCTTTGCTTCCTGATCTTCTGGCTTTTCCACATGTTGACATAATTGCTCCGTTTTTTTTAAAGATGCTTGATGCTGCACCTCCACCAGGTGGGTGGTGCAGTTCTGAGGAACATGTGTGCTGTCGATGAAAGTGCCATGATGCTCCGGGAATCTGATCAAAAACTTCCACATCTCCATGTTGTGCAGCTGTTGTTTTTCATTAGTGTTTAAGTGTTTAAACGTTTTTATCAGTCAGGTTTGGGCAGCCCCACTTTTGTAGAGTTGCACAACCAAAATGAATGGACAACTAAAACGCTGTGAGATGGATGTTGAACATGAACTCTGTTCACTCTGACGGACCCTGTGTCTTCAGGACAGCATCAGCACCACACAGGGTCTCGTGCTTAGCACTAATGACGGTCACTACTGCTGTACACAGGAGACGCGTTCAGTACTAACTGTGGATTTTTAAAGCTTGGTTTACCTCAGAGAGCCTTAATCTATTTTATTCCTTTTAAAGTTCACCTGCTCTTTTAAACAAATTGCACACCTCGGCTCTTGATATGATGATTTATAACTACAACCAGCCGGCTAATGAAACAATTCATTCTTGCTTGTAATTGTATTAATGAACTGATGCTGTAATTAGGCGCACTGAGCATACCTGCTCTTCCTCCAAGGTGTTGAGTTCATCCTGTGCTGGAAAGGCCTGAATGCTGGTGCATAAACCAAGTACTTTTTTTTTTTTTTTTTTTTTTACTTCTGAACGAGTTAAAGTAAATGTAATATAGTCAGATTTGGTCCTGGCCATAACTTTGCCTTCCTTGTCTCAGTAAATCATGGTTTCATGTGTAATATGCTGTTCTGTCATTTTAGAGTATATTTGAAATCTCATTTTCTGCTGTCCTACCAACGCGTACACAGTCAAGTGCTCGCAAAGTCACCATTTGATGCTGTGTGTGTGTGTGTGTGTAGGAGAGAGAGAGAGAGAGAGAGAGAGAGAGTGTGAGTGAGTGAGAGTATGTTTCTTTTTTTTTTTTTTTTTTTTTAACTCGACTTCTTGTGCATGAATGTTATTGGAAAGGAATTACCTCAGTAGGTAATGTGGGCTGTGAGGGTTCATGGCTTGATAAAACGTCTCCACGATGTGTTGCTTCCTGGATACTGCTGTGGGCGGGCATTATTTGCATAATGCCGCCCACGGCAACAATTGTCTTCTGTACCCTGAGCATGAACGGATCTCTAGGTGTGCAATTATGTTTTTTCTTGCTTGGTTTTGTTTTTTTCATAAGAAAAGATCAAATTGTTTAACAAATTCTTCTAAATATTAGATTTTGGGCAATTATGATTTTTATATCAATTTGAATAAATTTTCATAACTTGTCTCATTAACTAATTAATTCTAGTTAAGCCTCCTATTAAGGCAGCTGTTGGTACTGTTTGTGTTTGTGTAGCAGCCTGATTATCTAAAATAATGCCATATTCAATTAATGACTGTGTTTACAATCATTTTATGTAAATGGAGGCATTACAAGCCTTTTTCATTATTCATAGTGATATTGGGTCATCTTATACATTTAAAAAGAGGTGTAATAGGCTAAATCAGTATTATCATGATGTATTAGATCATGAGAATCTGTACGAGGAGGTGAAGAACGGTGGGCGAGAGTCTCGGGACGTCTCGGACTGATACGTGGATATGCTACTGCAGAGTGGCTGGGAACTCTGGATGGCGAATGCAGTAATTACCACAGAGCTGAGCTGAAACCTCTCTCTGACTGCAGTCCAAAACTGTGTAGCATTTTGAGAAGCTCTCCACCTCTGTGGCTTGTTCTAAGATGATACGTTTTCAAGAATGGATCTCAGAAACTTTTAATTATATAAATGACAGTCACTAAAGGAATGAATTCATTTCTGAAGACGGATAGAAATTCAAGGTCTTTCTGCTATAACATAATTTCCCCCTGTTTTTCAAAGATATATTTTGCCTGTTCTGTGTAAGTATGAGATACACAGTTTTTTTATCAGGCGTGTTCATACAGCACATTACTGTTACAAAGTCTTATATCCAAAGTTACTTTTTACGGGTTTTCAACGGAACAGGAAAAATGTTCTGTTCTGATAAAAACAAGCAGAAGTTCTTCTTTTTCCTTATGGTCAGTATGAGGAAAACGAATGAACTTGTGAGCGGAGAGTGTAAAAAGGTGCTCTCGCGTTTTCTGCATGTGGCCTTCCATCCTGAACTTTCACACTCTCTCTTCCGCATCATTATCCAAGGCCAGTATGTACTGAAACACTGGCTGGGGGTGTTGGCCGCCCGCTGGACAAGAAAGGTGTGAAAATCTCGCTCTGGTGTTTCCTGCCGAGCTGTGCGGCACAGGAGATAACTCTCGCTCTGCTGGAGAGGACGAGTCACCTGACCAGATCAGACATAACGAGACAGCTTCCTGTTAATGACACACATCAGCTTAATGAGTGTAGTCACAGAGAAGCTTTTCTTTTAGTTCGTTACTGGCTCTCTGCTACTTTGTGCTCTCTCTCTCTCTCTCTCTCTCTCTCTCTCTCTGCTACTTTGCTCTCTCTTTTCTTTCTCTCTCTCTTCTCTCTCTCTTCTCTCTCACTGTTTCACTTTTTCTTACTTGCTTCCAAGTATTTTATATTTATTTTTGTCTGTATATGATAGAGACTGTATATGGTATATGGGAGAGATTGTGTATAGTACATCATAGAGACTGTATATCATATAGATATACAGTCATAGATGATATGACTACAGTCATAGTCATAGGTATATCATAGAGACTGTATATCATAGAGACTGTCTCTGGTACATCATATAGACTGTATATAGTAGAGACTGTATATGGTACATGATGGAGACTGTATATCAGAGACTGTATATGGTACATCATGGAGACTATATCATGGAGACTGTAGATGGAACATTATAGAGACTGTATATCATAGAGACTGTCTATGGTACATCATATAGACTGTATATAGTAGAGACTGTATATGGTACATGATGGAGACTGTATATCAGAGACTGTATATGGTACATGATGGAGACTGTATATCATGGAGACTGTAGATGGTACATCATGGAGACTGTATATCATGGAGACTGTAGATGGAACATTATAGAGACTGTATATCATAGAGAATGTATATGAAAGTGACAAACATGTCACTTTTATTTCGTACGTTTTCATATAAAATCACAGCGCAAATCATAACACCTGCACTCTTCAGCTATGCTGATTCATGCTGTTGTTTTCTCTCTACTGAATGACCTTCCCGCCTTATTGCTAAACCAGCTTCAGTATGTTCTGAATTCTGCTGCCAAGGTGCTTACAAAGCACTCAGTTCACATCACCCCCATATTCCATCAGCTACATCACTCTCAGCTACATCACCCTTACACTTCATTAGCTACACTGTCTGCCAGTATTTTTAAATCCTGTTAACGTCTCTCATTGTCTCCCTCCTTCTTACCCCCCTGAGCTCCATCACCTCCACCGTTCCTCATGCTCTCTCAGATCTTCTGCCACTGGTCTTCTTGCCATTCCTCATGTGTGACTGTTGTCAGCAGGTGGTGGGTCTTTAGGTGGCACTGCTCCAAAGCTGCGGAGCTCTCACTCTCTAACCCCCACCATCTCTCTCTCTCTCTCACTCTCTCACACACACACACACTCACATTCACTCTCACACTTACTCTCACTCACTTTGTGACTGTTCTACTCTTTTTTTTTTTATAAAGATACTATACAAGTTTAACAACTTCTTCTTGTTCTTATTATTACAATAATAATAAAGATCAATAAAATGGTGATCATTCACTGCAACAGTGGTTCGAGGGCTGAACTAGGGGAGTTGTAAACTCCAGGTAAACACCAGGTGAACCTGTGGTGGCAGCTTTGACATGCTAGGTGGCTTTTCCCAGTGGGCCTGGTGTATTTTCCTGGCTGCCAGTCATCATGCTATCTAGAGGTCACCAGCGTAACGGGGCAGGTTGATTATGTGCCCACGAGTGGCAGTATTAAGCTTGCCTCACTACACCGAGGCCCTGCCTCACTACACCGAGGCCCTGCCTCTAAAGCACAACTCCAGTCACCGGGTGAGCTGATTAGATGACGGCAAAGGTTGATTCTCCCACCGTTGCTTGTGCACCATAAATATTCATCCACTGAGACCACATGCACTCATACATGCACGCACGCACACACACACACACACACACACACACGCACACACTCACCTCTTTCACCGTTATGCACTAATTACCTGCTTCAGGATCATTGCAGAGTTCATGAAGGAGAGGGAGGAGGAGCATAGAAGACACTGGTACAGCCCTTTAATAAACTAATCCCCATCACATCGCATCTGCACCCTGTAGCTGGGGCTGAGTGTCCTAATCACATGGTTGCGTCGACCAATCAGATGCTGTTTTGTGACTGGATGCACTGCTGATCTGTCCGTTCTCCTCAGTCCAGTCTAGCCTATCAGTTTAACTCTTGGATGCCCAGATTCCTCATTTTTGTGTTTTTTTTTTTTCCCCCTAATCCAGTTTATTTAGAGATATGGTGGGGGGAAAATGGTTTTATAGAACTGGACTATTCAAAGATATGGGGGTGGTAAAGGGTTTTCTAGATTTGAACTTCATTGTTGGTTATGATGAGATGAATAAACCATTTTTGCTGCGAGACTCTTGAACCGTGAACAATATAAAAACTGAAATCGGTGTTTAAACTGGATTTATTTTACAAATTATTTTAAAGCACCTTAATTAATCCCTGATTGTAACTTGATATGACAAAATATTGCGTATTTGCAAGCACTGTTCAAGCGTACACATTGCTGTGTTGATGAATTCAGAATGCTGGTTGTGGAGAGTCTGGGAGTATTACTGAAGTAATATTGAAGCAGAGGACTGTGAGCTCTGGTTTGTTGGATGTCTGGGAGTTTGGTTTTGAAGGTGAGAAGGTGTTTAGCTGGAGCGTGAGGAAGCAGCGATGTTCCAGATTACCTCCGTGCGGGTCTCCAGGTTAATGAAACTTCTGATGAGAAGCGCAATTTGCCTCTGTCTATTATCTCCTCAGCCACGAGCGTGTTTCTCTCGGCGCCAGGGCGAGAGGGAGATGGAGAGAGAAAATATCAAAAGATGATGAGTTTTTAATCTTTTAACATTTACACGTCGCACTCAGGAGTGACACGGAGGCCTGCACTGTTAATGCCATTCTAGAATTTTCCATGACCCATGACAAACACCTGAAGAGTCTAAGATTGTGATGAATTAAAGGATGAGACAGTTCACACTTCTCTCTTTCCTAATCTCCACCCCCCCCCCCCTTTTTTTAAAATGGTCTAACGCTGAAATTAATAACGATAAGCTGAAGTATAAATGAATAAACCGGGGAAAAGGGGGGGGGTTTAAAGAAACTGACTGAGCTAAGGAGGGAACGCGTCATGGAACAGTGAGGAATCGCTGATGGATTGAACTGACTGAGCTGAGTGACATTAATTGCTTCATAAAGTTCAAAATGACCGTTATTTGATATTCTATCAAGCACAGCCCTTCCCTCTCATGGAGGTAATTTGATGTGTTGTGGTGGCACACGACTGTTCACAGATGTAGGTGTAATGAGGGACTTTCTGTGCTAACACTGTCTTCTGCCTCTTTCAAGGCAGCCCACGAATCATCTTCTCTGTCTCTCTCTCTCTCTCTCTCTCTCTCTCTCTCTCTCTCCCTCTCTCTCTCTCACATACTCATTCCCACATTCTATCATAGTGAAATTAATATTCTCACAGTGCTTCTTACAGTCTTTCTTTGTCTGGATGGTTGTGGGAGATGGTGAACATGATGGAGAATTTGACCTCTTTTGTAGATGGGAATCAGTTTGTTAACTACTGGTGGAGTTTTGGTGTGGCTCGCGGTGCCTTTGATTCACTGATCTCCATTGGTTGGAGGAAAAGGGCCGTGTTTCCGTGCTCATGCAGGTCTTCCCCTGGGCTCTTTGATTAGTGCACACTGACGCCATCAGCAAATATTTCCAGCAGTTTTATGAGATGCTTGAGTACTGTGCTGTTCTCTACAGGTTGAATTGTTTGTTCCTCATCCTTAAATTTGCCTTAAACATGCCACTTCTTGAAGAGACAATGTGGTTAACATGGTGTATTGAGTCATTTCCAAGTCGAAGGTGCCATTTCCTGTATCAGTGTCGAACTGCTTTGGGAGCTGGGCTGTTGGTTACTCATACTTTACTTTATCCTCAAACTATACATTTTACAAAAGAAAGTCTCTAAGCACAATTATAGTTCAAATATCCTGTGCCAAACCATTAGACTTGTGTTCTTCACAGAGGTCATCATGTAGGCACCAGGGGTCATCAGGTAGGCATCTCCCTCCGTCTGTGTTTGGCTGAAGTCCACGACACCTCCAGAAAGCTCAGAATTCCCAGACTCACTTCCTCCGGAGGTTTTGTATGTAGTAGGTTTTAAAGTAAACTTTTTAAACCCACACCGGTCTCCCTGGTGACTGTGGCCACACCCAGCCCCACTGATATCATTAATTCATCACCAGTTCCCATATGGGTTTCACACGCTACGCCAACAACACAAACTGAGTTAATCCCCCAATATTTACCAACTGTGCCCCCCCCAGCCAATCACTTTCTAACCCATAAAATCCTTTTTTCACCTCCCCAGTAACTAAGACCACGCCTATTCCCACTGGCACTGTGAAATCTCAGTGCCACCATTTCCAGATGGAGTTTACCTACTATGGCGACACTGGTCTCCCCACTAAGGCCACGCCCATTAACGTAGGCCCTGCTGCATCTCTATGCTCTTGTCACGATTGCTTTAACCACCCCATCCTTAGACTCCAACGAAAGCATCTCACGACTCACCCAGCATCTTTACATCCCTAAAATAAAACGCCAAATTGGACGGCAGTGTCTCCAGCGTTCCTCTCCCATACCACGCCGCGCTGCTTGAACAACACTGCCCCCCTTGAGACTCATTAAAGCAGCCGTCATAAGCTTCTCCAGCCTCTCCATTTAGTGATCGCAACATCATAAACCATAACCATTTAACACAAGGCAGCAAGACTGGAGGCACAATGACTTCTCAGTTCCAATAAAGACCTTCACCATCACCTTCTTCTTTTTGCTCCACAAAGTTTGTTTGTTTTGTTTTAATGCTGCTCTGTGCCATCTACTGAAACACTTGGCTTGTTTCTTCAGTACAGAAGGTATCAGTCCTCCCTCCATCAAAAAAAAAATCTTACTTCTTCCTTTCGTAGTTGGCAAACTTAAAGAAGTACAAAGTTTATTCTTAGTAGGTTTAATCTTGCTCTCCTCAAATGATCATCTTTTCTAGTAACTGTTGTAATATTATTCATGAACGCCCTGACTGGAGGGAGCTGGGCTCGGTCCTCTCCCAACCTACAATCCACTTAGAAGTCTTAATTATCACCTCCATCCCCATCGTAAACTATAGAGAATGTGATGACCAGACCATAAAAAAACAACTTCACAATGCTGTTTGGATTTGGTGCAGTTTAGCTGTGCGCTTGGGGATCCAATCCAGTCTGATTGGCTGGCACGCTTCATGCATAAATCACATCCCTGTAGTCGTTTTCAATTGTTTTCAATCCTAGATTTGCAATCAAATCTGGCTTATTTTTGAAATATATTTGCTTCCTGAGAAAGGAGGGTTGATTCTGTTAAGGGAAAGATATAGAAAATACTGTTCATGGTTCTTAAAACTTCCAAAATGATTTATTTCAAAACAATGTTTCGTAGAGATGCGTCTACATCAGATTACACTGAAAACAATGTGAAGACATTGTCTGGATTTCTTCTGAGTGGTGTTTTCCCCTTGTTCAGTTCTTTAGAATGTAAACATGAGTCTTAGTTTCTTGTGATCTTTGTGTCCAGGCGCTATTATTGTCTGGAAATCAAAGCTTAAAACAAACAAACAAACAAGCAAGCAAACAAACCAACAAACAAATGCCTCATAGGTCAGGATTTTGTGGCTGTGGTAGGTGTCGAAGGTTTCGGGATCGATCTGTCTATGTGCCTGCCCATCTCTCTCTCCTCTCTCCTCTTTTCTCTGTGCTCTCTCTTCTCTGGAGAAAGTACACCTAATACATGTGGTTCTCTGGAATGCAGTTTACCACTCTGTACACCAGAGTTTCACGTCTAAAATAAGGCTTGTTGTCAGGTCTTATTTTATACTGCAGTAAGTATGTTGTTATGCCTCATCATCTGAGTTCTCACATAATTGAGTCAGAAATGTGCAAATGGTTTTCTTCCTACACCCCGTGGTCTGTGAACATGGAGGTATTCCACTGCAGGTAGAAACCGTGCCACTGTTCGTCTACGAAAGAATTTGTTGTGACTGATTATAGCATGTAAGTTATTTAACTTCCACTTCATTTTGTCTGTGGTTTGGAGAGCGAGTGTTTTGGAGATGTAAGCTTTTCCCCTTTATCCTGGCCCTTTGGCGTTTTTTCTTGCATAATAATTGACTTAATTTAGTAAATGGCCCTGGGGTTTTCTGAAAATCAGCAGAATAGGAGTTACACGTCCCTTTTTTGTTCTGTTATGGAGACTTTAATCAGGCAAATAAAAAGGAGATAGATCATGTGTGTGCACGTGTGTGTGTGTGCGCATATGTGCGCGCGTATGTGTGTGTGTGTGTGTGTATACAGGACTGTGCAAAAGTCTTAGGTAACCATTAGGTTTATTGTTTTATTGATTTAACAATGGTATAATGACTATATATAATTACTTCTGAGTCTCTTTATTAGAATACAACCAGAAAATATGGGACACAAAATATGTGTGTGTGTGTGTGTATGTATATATATATTGTATGTTGGTGTGTTTAGGATTATGAATGTGAGTCATCTATGACATTGTGATTGTTTTCTCTCTCTCTCTCTCTCTCTCTCTCTCTCTCTCTCTGTCTGTCTCTCTCTCTCTCTCTCTCTCTCTCTCTCTCTCTCTCTCTCTCTCTCTCTCTCTCTCTACCTGATACAGTGCTTCAAGGCTAATGGTGAAATGTGAAATTAGCGTCTGAATGATGTAATCTGACACATGTGCCTGTGTGTGCACATGTGAGTCTACTTTCTGCTTACGGGCAACAAAGTCCGTTTGTTTCAGAATCAACACTTGTTGTCTGAGTCCTTGGAGCCACAGACGCACATGTGCGAGGTGTTTCTGGGTTTCTACGGGTCTGGGTTTATCTGAGGATTTTCCTTTCTCCTGTCTTGGTCACAGCAGATGAGACGGAGCTAAGGAGGAGGAGGATAATTGCTGAGGAGCTGCAGAGAGGTCTGGAAGAGGAGAAGAGACGTCAGGACCTCCAGCAGTGGTGAGAGACTCCACACGACAACTCACCATCCCCAGACTCCCCATCTGCAAACTCACCATCCCCAGACCAGGGTCACATCACAAAACAATAAACATGTTTTGCATACTGTACATACAGAGCATAAGATGACCATCACAGCAAACATTCAGTAGAGATGAAAACAGACATGAAAACACAAACACACAAGTTGCTTTAGCTGTCTGGAGCTTTGCTTGCAGCTACGCTAAAACACCTGCCACCTATGGACAAGATATCTTGGTTAGATTAGAACATCTGAGAGCAGAGGCTGGGGTGTACCGCCTGAGGAATTCGTAGATGTATACATGTAAAACTCTATATGTAGTTTACATGTGTGATTTACATGCACGTCATATGTAGATTTGGCTGCTAAGATCTATTTAGTGCCACTCCCTGCATCTTTTGTCTCCTGTACCTAATAAAAGTGCTGTGTCATGTGACGCCGGGTTGGGATGAGCTTTTGAGATCAAATATAAGAACACGATGACAAAGACAAATGCACGTTACACAGATTATTATAGCGTGATATGGTGGCACTGGTCACACCGGGGCTCTGATCTGCCTCTGCTCTCTCAGGACACATTCATGTCTTTTCCGGTTCCCATCAACTCCAATCTCTCTTTCCATCTTCTTATTTCTCAAATCAATTAATCATTGCAGAGGGACTTAGCACCGAAGGTAATTTCCTTTTTGATGGGTGATCTATTAACTTGCACTAATGAGAGGCTCAGTTTCTCTCCCTCCCTCTCCCCTTCCTCCTCCCTCCCTCCCTTTCCCACTCTCCCTCCCTCTCTCCCCCTCTCCTTCCCTCCCTCCCTCCCTCCCTCTACCTG
>JAOYMR010000003.1:16071071-16093515 GCA_025802075.1 Tenebrosternarchus preto | reverse complement strand
CCAGCCCTGTGCTGAGTCCCCCCAAACTCACCCTCCCCACACAGTTCCGGAAATACTTACATCTGTGTCTGTGGAAGCTGCTCTGATTGATTTTGTAACATTTCCGAGATGTTCGTGCTTCTGTTATACATTCTGACTGTGTCTAATAAAGCATGAGCAGGCGAGAGACTCAACTGGATTGGTCTTGTAAAAATATTAATAGATACCCCACAGTTACCCCACAGCAAACCATTTTCAAGTTGTCAGAGAATCTCCTCAGCAGTGCTTCATGCACAAATGCTTTCAGCGTTTCTGACCATTAATAAAGTCGTTAAGTCTGATAGCATTTCGGATTTCAGCAATGCACGCCTTCCAGCCAAGTTTCAGGCTGGCCAATCAATCATAAAGCACATCATTTTATTCAGACACTGGCACTCCCCGGAGCAGACATTTCAATCAAGCGCCGACTCATCAATCTCCTGCCCAGTGACCAGTGTGACTTGCTTGATGGCTGGGGGATTGTGATTTGTTGAGACAAAAGAACAGACACTCTTGCAAAAGCTCTTAAAATATGTGTCTAAGAAAGCGTGAAACGCCCCTCGATTCTTCATCCCGTGAAAGAGCAGGGACGCCCGAAGCTCTTCACGGCACCCGCACGCCGTTTAGTTAGTCATGGGCACGCGTGTTACATGTCAAGGCAGGAGAAGCCCTGCTTCTGCATCATGCTTATGCCCCATTAGCGTGTTTAAGCAGACCGGTGCCGTGGTAGTCAGCGTGTGGGGTTATGATGGAAGGTAGAGAAAGGTAAACTGGGATTTTACTGCCGTTTCCCGGCTGTGTAAAACGGTCCTTTTTCATTTCAAATGTGTATTTTTTACTTTTTTTTTTTTTAGCCCTCCTCAAATCCAGTTTTTTGCTTCCACAACAAGCGTTTCCCATTACGCTGTGAGGATGTTCTATTTGGATGGTTGGATGGCCTAAAGACTCCCCCTCAGTGAAGGGAGTGCACTATGCTTCGTCCCTCGCTCTCTTCTCCTCTCTGGAACTCAGGACCTTCCAGCTGTGGCCAACGTCCCTTTGCAAATCTGTGCTCGGAAAATGCCGTTACATTTTTGATGCAGCCGACTGCCTCTGCCTGATAATGTGTTAATTTCCCAGGTATTACAGAGGACTTGCTTGGGTTAGAATTAGATGTGCTCGTAGGCCATGGGAGGAGTGGGGGGGCGTCTCTATAAATGTGTGTTTAGTCTCATACTAGATGGTTTCATATCTTGACCTGGACTACAAAAGGTGGTGTGCTGATCGGTTCTACTGCGGGCTGGATCTGTTTTAATGTGGGCTGGATCTGTTTTAATGCGGACTGGATCTGTTTTAATGCGGGCTGGATCTGTTTTAATGCGGGCTGGATCTGTTTTAATACGGGCTGGATCTGTTTTAATGTGGACTGGATCTAAACAGCGGCACCCAAGCAGGGTGTTTATAACAAGCAAGACTGGATCTCTGATGGTTCACAGCGGGGTCCAAACTCTTCCTGGCCAATTCTGTTAGTGTATAATGTCATTTGCACAATGTAGGTACTAATGCAGGTTCTTTATGTGAATAGTAGCCAGCCATCCTGGAGTCAGTCATCAATACACCATACTCTGATGAAGCAAATAAATCTTTGGTGTTCATTATATTTTCAGATGTATTACACAAACAGTAATAAAAGAATATGGTGCATATTAGGAAGTGCTGTACGAGCGTGTTGAGTAGATTTATATCTGTACAGATTATGCATGTAAGTGCAGAGTGTGATATTGCTCAGTCTGTACCGGCTCAGGCTGGGAATGGGAGCATGAACTATGTAAATCTGAGAGCAACGAACACCAGAGATGTTCTCCTTCAGCATCTCCATCAGCGTTTCCATTCCAAAGAGGCAATTCTTTTAGGAGCAGGATCTCCAGGCACGGCTGGACTACACCAGACGATCTCAGACGAGAGCATTCACAGTCGATCTCGGATCGCGTGAACCGTTAGGGTGGCTGGTCGAACCGTTAGGGTGGCTGGTCGAACGCTCTCTCCGTCGTGATGCCAGCGTTCTGCTGCAGCTCTTCTCTCATTTTACGCACCACTCGTTAGAGAACATTCTCGTTAGAGAATAGCTAATTAACAATAAAGCAATGGAAGCCAAATTAACTACCGTGGAAAATGTATATAGGCTGGTGAAAGAACACGGGATTAATTTTTGCAAGATGTTGAAAAGGCTAAATCTAATAGATATGAGAAAATAGAAACCAGCTGGATGAGATGACTGGAGACATTTGTTTCACACTGTATTGACTTTTGCGTGTTACCAAAACTACTGTTTTTTTTCTCCCTACAAAACTATCTGGCCAATCGGAGTGGAACAGTCAGCTAAAATACCGACTGTTGTCACTCCTGGAACTTCCAGTGTGCGTGTGAGTCAGCAATGCTGGGCGTGACCGTGAAAGGGTGTGTGTTTGTGTGTGTGTGTATGAGAGAGGGCATGGAAATGAGACTCTGTCATGGTGATGTGTCTCTCTTGTCTCCATTCTTGCTGTCTCTCTCTCCCCGTCTTGTCTCCATTCTGGGGTCCCCGCCAGAGTTTTGGTCAGACAAAGGTTGGCCCTAATTGGCTGTGTTTCTGGTTGGAACCGGCGCACCGTGCTCACCCTGTCTGATAATTGGCTCTGCCGGCTGCCCGTTCACTGAGCTACAGCCAGTCGGTACTGATGGATGGAGGCAGGTGTCAGGAAATCTGCTTTCTGACAGACAGGCTCGTAAAGTCCATTTACAGCTCAGAACGCAGTGGGGCGTGAGACTGTGTGTGTAAAGCTGCTCTGTTTAAGGGGGGGGCTCAAGTTGGATTTATTTATTTATTTCACTCAGACAAACCCCCGCCCCCCCCTTTTTTTTGTGTGTGTGTGTATTTTTTTGTTTGTTTTTTTTTTAAATGCCGGTCTATTTTTAGTCCGTGTCTTAGAAGTTCAATATGACTTTTTTTTCTGCCGATATTAAAAATCACTTCTCTGTTACCATTGCTGAGAAAAAGCCAATGTCTGCCATAGCATTGATGATGTCGCTGCTTGTTCCTGGCAGCAGTCGTTGCCTTGAGCTTCGTTAGGGTTCTAAATTGTAATGATTCGTTATGTAGATTCGTTATGAGTTGTATTTTTCAGCTCTGGTTCTTGGGCCTGTGAATGAACAGAATTGCATCTCTGGCTTGCTGTGAAGATGAGCAAAACCGAGGCAGAGTGGGGATGAAAATGAGTCATGAATCTGAGTCATGAACAGTGTGAAACGGCTCATGAACCTGAGTCCTGAACTTTGGTGGCGGTGCTGACAGAGTGAAGGTGAATGTTCTCAGGAGTGGGGAGAGGCACTACAGGGTATGGAGACTGAAGTAAACCGAGGTTGACGTCCTCCGTTTTCCTGGAGAGGTTGATCGTCCTTTTCAACATCCCAGTGAGAAACCTCAAAGCTCATCAGCTGAACGTGGTATTTCTCAATCATCACAGCCCAGGAAAACAGTGGTGCTGCTCAGAATACTTAGCATGATATAGCATGGATGCTGGACAGCAGTTGGCGTGTTCTGATTTGTCTAACTGTCCCTAATGCTTCACTTAGCATTTCACTCTTAATAGACTGATTGTTTAGCTTCTTCCTGTGGACGCTAATCTTATGCATTTGTTTAAGGTGCTAAATCTTTAAATCAGCAAGTTATCAACTGAACACCAATTGTTTGAGATGCACTGTGCCAGTTCTGTGTCTCCATTAATAACAGGCAGCTTGTTTGTTAATGCCAGTGCGAGTTAATACAATTAGGCCAGTCTCCCCAGTGGTGCCGAGCGCTTCGATAATTGCAGAGAATGTGTTGAAGTGGCAGCTTCAGCATCTCTTAATTGGAGAGATGTGGTGACCCAAAGGTTAAGAAAGTGATCAGGGAGCCAGACATCTTGAGCGAGCTGCATATAGCTCCCCTCCTAAAACCAGCTACGATGTGTCCATGTAACCTTCTCCCCTCCTAAAACCAGCTACGATGTGTCCATGTAACCCTCTCCCCTCCTAAAACCTGCTACGATGTGTCCATCTAACCCTCTCCCCTCCTAAAACCAGCTACGATGTGTCCATGTAACCCTCTCCCCTCCTAAAACCAGCTACGATGTGTCCATGTAACCCTCTCCCCTCCTAAAACCTGCTACAATGTGTCCATCTAACCCTCTCCCCTCCTAAAACCTGCTACGATGTGTCCATTTAACTCTCTCCCCTCCTAAAACCAGCTACAATGTGTCCATTTAACTCTCTCCCCTCCTAAAACCTGCTACGATGTGTCCATCTAACCCTCTCCCCTCCTAAAACCAGCTACAATGTGTCCATGTAACTCTCTCCCCTCCTAAAACCAGCTACAATGTGTCCATGTAACTCTCTCCCCTCCTAAAACCAGCTACAATGTGTCCATCTAACCATGCCTCCTTTTAAAGCCAACTACAGTTCATCCATCTTGAACAATTAATGAAGTCTGAATGGTAGCCATTTTTCCCACACAGTACTCTTTTCTCGTTTTGACAGAGAGCCCTCTGATGATGTCTGAATTGGGAGGTGCTTGGAGCTCAGGGAACGAGGTTGATGTATTGTATGGATATGGCTGCAATACCAATTTGAGAGTCCTTTTAATGTCTCTCTCTCTCTAACCCTCCTTCTCTCTCTCCCTCCATCTCGTTCTCTCTTTCCTCCGTCTTTCCCTCTCTCTCTCTCTCTCTCTCTCTCTCTCTCTCTGCCTCTTCTTCTCGTTTGCCTGTCTCTCATTCTGTATGTCTATCTGTGTTTCTCCCTTCTTATCCCACTTCTACACAGACAGATAGAGCTTCTTTCATACAAGGGGAGAATTGATTTTCTATAACTATGGAGCAGAGGTTAAAAAAAGTACAGAAAAATGATACTGTGTGGTGCTGTGTCAAAATCTTACCCCATTAAAAGTGAACCATCACTTACATAGCGTCAGGGCTACCTGTTTCTTGTAAAATACTATTTAGAACAGTATTTATCATGGAAATATAGCTGGAAAAAGTGATTTTCTTACAAATATTCTTGAATAAAGTACAGATCCCTTCAAATTGCAGTTAAGTATAGTTATGAAGTTCAATTTCTAAGTGCTTTTCATCCCTGTTAGAGATGTTATTGATCTGATATGACACCCTATAATCTGTTATAACACCTTATGGTATGACAGCCTAGTGTTTCTCCTCCTGTGGTACTTTATAGAATTAAAAAATATTTTGGTCATTGCATTTCTTAAAAAAAAAAAAATCTAATTTACAGTTTCCCAAGTTTTGTTTCCAGTTTTTCCAGTTTTCCCATTTTTTCCACACACCAAATGTTGAGTCATGTTCCCTGTCTAAGTTTTGCTTCTATAGTTTTGCAGCTCGAGTTACAAGACCATGTACAAGGTAACTGTTAAATAAGGTGATCATCTGCCTACCAAATACCATTGTACAAACAAATGGATTCCAGATGGCCGCTACTGCTGTTTTTTGCAAGTTGATATGTATATTTTAGTATCCACACTGATAGATTCCTATGTGATGTGTATATTTTAGTATTCACACTGATAGATTCCTATGTGATGTGTATATTTTAGTATCCACACTGATAGATTCCTGTGTGATGTGTATATATTAGTATTCACACTGATAGATTCCTATGTGATGTGTATATATTAGTATTCACACTGATAGATTCCTGTGTGATGTGTATATTTTAGTATTCACACTGATAGATTCCTATGTGATGTGTATATATTAGTATTCACACTGATAGATTCCTATGTGATGTGTATATATTAGTATTCACACTGATAGATTCCTGTGTGATGTGTATATTTTAGTATTCACACTGATAGATTCCTATGTGATGTGTATATATTAGTATTCACACTGATAGATACCCTGTCCGTGTGCGTACATTTTACTATCTGATATACAGGGTATTCCACGGTTCCTCAAATATGGATGAATGTTTATAATGTTAATGTTTATATGTGTATACTTAAAGATGCACACGTGTGTATACACACAAGTATACACACATACACACATGCATGCATTTGTTTTGCTTTTGTGTTCCTTAACTCCCTTTGGAGCAGAACTTGAATTTGAACGGAGGCCAGGTCTTGTCTCACTGTGTCCTCTACTGTCCAGTACCTCCTCACAATGTCTTAGTCTTTCCACTCTGTCATCTGTGAGTCCTGCTTGGACTCCTGTGTATTGAGGAGAAGGAGGGGGTCTGTTGTGTCTGATCTCACTCATTGTGAGTCCTGCTCAGACCCCTGTGTGTTGAGAGAAGGCGGTGCCGTGTAGCGTCTGATCGCGCTGATTGTGAGTCCTGCTCAGACCCCTGTGTGTCGAGGTGAAGGTGGTGCTGTGTTGCATCTGATCTCTCTGATTGGTAATGGATGGTCTGCTCAGAGGCTGCACTCCACAAAAGGAACAGATGAATTGATTTCCCACAGGTTCCTCACCAGCAGAGATAACGCCACACTGCCAAGTGCTTTATAAATCAGCTTAGACCTCAGGCTGCCGATCAGACAATTTATCAATCTCTCTGATCGGCAGGCTTATGGGACTCCAACTGTGGTGTCGTCAGGAGCCTGATGGATCTGACAGGTCTCCTCAGAGGCCAGGGACCAGGGAGTTAAAATAAATATAACCATAAACCAGATGATCTGGAAAAACTGATTCATCATTGTTTAGTATTAGATGGATTTTAATTTCTTGTTTCTGTTCATAAAGACCTGGACATCTTAATGCAGTTTATAGTAAGAAGGCTGTGATAAAATAACACAGTATGACCAGAGCTGTGTGTGTGTATTAACAGGATGATGTGGGCTAGCATTGGCTAACCTGCACTGCAGAATAAAATCATCTGAACCCAAAGTAAGACCAGCCCTTTTGGAATGTTTGGTCTTTCTAGGTGATGTATCAGTATGAGGTGGTCTCACCTTGATGCGCAGAGGATTTCACAACGTCACAGTTCAGATTTTCTCTCTGAAACTAAAGTCGAAACGTGCACAGTGCCAGCAGAGTGACAGAGAGCTATTATAACGTAGGCACACATTTGTTACATTTGCAGATAATTTCGTTTGTGTGAGAGGAGTGTAAGTGGGAAAAAAATGTTGAAAAGTGGTTTCAGTGTAATGTTAAAATTGAGCTTTAGAGCAATTATTTGGAGTTTTTGTGTATTATTCCACTTACTGATTCTGTCCTCGGCTTTATAGAGATATCAGAACCCTAGAGCATGCACACACACATCAGAACCCTAGCCAGTGTAGAGCGCGCGCGCACACACACACACACATCAGAACCCTAGCCAGTGTAGAGCACACACACACACACATATCAGCAGATGAGCAACACTGTTGTTTGTCATGTCACTGAGTCAAATGAGCAGAGGACAACAAATTCCAATCAATGTCCCCTTTGGAAAGTGCTTTGATTTAATGCCTGTTTAATTATTCTTTCATATGTGACTGGCTGACATTGTCCGTTAAAACACAGTGAAGATTCTGATTGACAGCTGGACAGAACGGTAGTGAGGTGTGTGTGTGTGTGTGTGTGTGGTGGGGGGGGTGGTTCAGGGCATCACATTGATTCTGGGATTTGTGGTTTTGGGCAGAAGTGGCTCTGGAGAGGTTGATTGGGTCAGTTCTCTATCTGCTCCTTTAATAATAAAGGACAGGCTTTATGGATCACTGCTAATTTGATCTGTACTCACACAAAATGAAGGTGCTCAGAGAGGGGGGTTCATTATTTTTCTCTCTGTAGAGTACATGACCCCCCACCTCCCCCAAACAAGGGATGTTGCCGCCGCCTCCACTACCCCCCCCGTCCCCCAACTCCATTCTGACCTTTGCCCTCTGTGCTGCCTCCATCTCAATTACCCAGTGACCCCCTCTGTCACTGCGGGGCAGGATGTCGGCTAAGGCTCGGGCTTGGCAGGCAGCGCTGAGCTGGTCGAGGTGAAGAACTGCCTCTCGCTTTGCTTTGCATGGAGAAAGCAGCAGGTCCAGACAGTTGTTAGTACTAAGAGAGTACTAACCTAACCCACTTGGAGCAAAATAGAGAGTTCCTGCTGCACTGTATCCCATAGCCGGCGTTTTCAGCTCTTCGTTTCTTTTCCTGACCTTCCAGTGCTGAGGGAGAATCTTCAGTCCTGGCTGATTACACCTACATTCACCCTGGATCTTCCTTCCATGGTGTTACAGACTCTGAGTTTATTCTCACACGTGAACATTCGTTCAGTCGCTCTTGGTTCTTCTTTCACTGCAGTCTGGGCAGACTGACCTTTGACCCGTCCCTGCTGGACAGTCCTGATCTTGTTCGTCATGAGCCGTTATGGTAACTTGGTTGTCATGACAGTAGGTAGTACCTTTGACCTTGTATTGCCTTGGTCAACTCACCTGTGTGACAGGAAGACAACCAAGACCCTAAAGTGTGTTAAATTGGCTGTGCATCAGGGAATGCAAATTCTACTAACATAGAATTTAAACAACAGACATTTTAACGGCTCAAAGCTGCTGTATTGCTTATTTATACCCATGAGGACAGTGTTGACATGGCAGAAATGAGCTGGAATGTGGTTAAAGAGCCAATTAGAATCCAAGTGTTTTGTCTGCTTGCCCGTTTTAAGCATCTAAGTTCAAATCGTAGTTAGTGTTTATATTTCTGGGTAAGAAAACACTCGCCTCTAAGTTGAGCACTTTCACATTATTTCGTCATTGCATTCTAAGCTAATTAAGTCTTTTCTAAGGAAAGCAAGTGTCCTGCTGTATCTGCCACTGGTCCTTATGTTCCTACTATTGTTTGTTTATCTCATCCAAACCAAGACATTTCAAAGCTAAAGAAGTCCAGGCTGAACCACATGTAATATTTGTCCTCTCCGATATGGGTTTCAAACTCCACCTCTGACAAGTTGTCACTGTTGGGCCCCTGAGCAAAGGTCCTTAACCCTTAATTGCTCAAGATGTATCCAGTCACAATTGTGAGTTGCTTTGGATAAAATCTTCTGCTAAACGTCATAAATGTAAATGACATTTTTAAAGCTCTTCCAACCTCATTTCCATCTGTCCTCGGGTGCAGGTGTCCACACTTCAATACCCTTTTTGTTGTCCCAGAATCTTAGAGCCAGACAGTTCGAAAGGAGATTAGAGAGAGAAGTTGTGTGTCTGCTCCGGTTCCTGATGTGGGATGTAAAGGCCATTAACCTCCCACCACACCCCATGTCAATCCTCTCAGCTAATCAACAACAGCTCTCTCAATTACACTGCTGTGCATGGTAGGTTTTCCTTAAGTTACTCTTCCTTCTAAGTGATGTGTTTAATTTGACAGCAGGGCGTTTACCACTGGTGCAGAACCCGTCTCTCTCCCAGAGCTCCCAGATTGAGTGGGAGGAGTTTGTGATGTTTGTAGTAAAAATCCTGGACACTTTCTGTCTTTCACAAACGTGAGAGAATGGCTCTGTGAATTTGTGGCCCATCTGTGCTACTGGGAAAAGTTAGGAACACTGACACTGGGCGTGAGCGTTTCGAGCAGCGTGCTGTTCAGTACAGAAAACGAACAACAACATTGTATTTGCAGATCTGCTTAAAACAGCAGTGACACTGGTGACTGTGGACTTGGCCCAGCTGTTTCGCAGGTAATGTTTCGCTCATAGATTTTGATGTCGCTTCAGGGTCTTCGGTGTGGCCAAACTTCTCCCTGGTGGGACGCTTCTATAACCTAGAAGTTCCAGGTTGATTTTCTGTCAAAGTGTTTAAATAAGATCCAGTTTTAATAAGTTTGTGTCCACCCTGGAGTCAGGAAGCTAAAGACTGCGGCTTAGCTGGACATCTTTTCCTTCTTTTTCTCTTTCTCGTCTCGTTTCATCTCACCGCTTCTCTTCACGTGTCGTCTTGTCTCGCGTCTGCTCTTCCTCCAGCCTCTGATATAAGCCATGTGTCTCTTAAGTGGTGGCAGCTTTGATGATAAATTCCCTCCATTGTTGTGGTGGCTCTCCTCCATTGTTGTGATCTCTTTCATGGACGTTTCTGGGTCTGCCTCCGGTTCCTCCCCTCCGTCTCTATGCATTTGTAATTCACTTCTGTGTTTCCTTGATTAATACCGGTGCGTGTGCGGACGGCGTGGGGCTGTGGCAGCGGTGGAAGTCCCAGGCCTCTGTTGGGCTCATAATGCGATTAGATTGATCTGGAGGGGGCTGAATGAGTTTAATCAGATGGAAGTAATCTTGACACCTCATGTGACTGTGTGACACGTCACTGCCATATGCTTCTCTCTGATCCATTGTGTGTATGAGAGAGAGAGAGAATGAATTTCTGGATGCCCATTGATGTCGGAGCCTCCCTGTTTTTAATTGCACATTGGTTACGCTTTCACAGTGTGTTTATCTACTGGACTGTGAATGCAGCTGGTGTGTGTGTGTGTGTGTGTGTGTGTGTGTTGTAGAGTCAAGATGAAGGTCAATCACAGAGGCAGCTTTCCTTTTCTTTCCAGCTGCCCAGCTGAAGCAGCACATTGACTGATTACTCAAAGTGCTGCTCTCCCACACAGAGGCCTGTGATTGGCTTCCACACCAGAGCTGTGCCTTTGAGGGGAGAGTTTTGATGTGTGTGTTTCGCACGCCTGGACGTGTGTGTTGTTCGAGAGCAGAGGTCAGTCGTAGTCTTCCAGAGGTCTGCACCATCTCTAGAGTGGGGGCAGGCGCTTTGCAGAACAGAACATGGTCTCCCTTTATCTCTCCTACTCTGATTTAAAGTCTCGTTTAATGGTAATTGCTAGATGTACCTTCACATACAGCTTTTTCTGGACGTTTCTCCAGACACCTCTGCGCCGTGAGCTCACAGTAGCATGTGCTGCTTGACTCTAGTCCTGAAGGCATCAGCGCTGTAGGTCAGTGCGTTTGTGAGCGATCGCACGTGAACCGAACCCCTAAGCTAATTTCCGTGCTCTCTGCGAGTTGAATCAGGTGTGTTGAATCAGGTGTGTTGAAGCAGGTGCGTTAGACCCTGTCAGCTTGCACATGAACATCAGCGTAGAAGGTAGAGGAGGCGGAGATTCCTTTTGATTGGCGGCCGCCTGTCTTGTTGTTTTGGTGGTGATTGTATATGCATTGTCTTAGACGTGCACAAGCCTGTGACTTTTATCAGTATGTGAGGTGCACATCTCTCCACAAGGCCTGGATCTGTGCAGCTATGCCCATCACTCAGCGGGGATTGGATTTAGATGAGATTTTTCTTTCATGAGCACATTTTTCTTTTTTGTTTTCTTACCCCTCCGCCTCCGTAAATGTGTGTGATGGAGCAGAGCTGCAGTATTAACGCCGTCCCTCCTAATGTCCTGCTGCTGCTGTGTGTGTGTGTGTGTGTGTGTGTGTGTGTGTGTGTGTGTGATGGGTGTGTGTGTGTGTGGTGAAGAGGGACAGTAAACAGGATTCTCTTACCAACCTTTTAGTGCCTGGAAATGTAATTTAAATAAGTTTGTTGTCAAAGCTGTCCTTTTTATACTCTCTCTCTCTCTCTCTCTCTCTCTCTCTCTCTCTATATATATATATATATATATATATATATAATTTATTTCTCTCTCTTGCCTCCTGTAGGGACTGTAGCATAAGTTAAGGCTCAGTAGAATGTCACTGTGACTACATTCTGTTATATATAATGTATCCTTCTCCTCTCCCTCTCTCTCTCTCTCTCTCCATATCACTCTCACTCACTCACTCACTCACTCACTCACTCACTCACTCACTCTCTTTCTGTATTTCCTTTTCTGCATTCTTCTTCTCCTGTATATCACATGCTCACCATTACAGAGTGAGTTTAGCCAAATGACTTTAGCCTGTAGTAAAACTTCCTCTGCGTTAGACACATTATTTAAGTAAATCGGAACACAGTATGTAAGGACTGAAAATCAGAACAGGTGACAGGGGGAGAGAGAGAGAAGGAGAGAGAGACTGTGGAGCTGATATCAGCCATCATAAATATCACCTGCTCAGATGCACCATTGTCCCAGAGCTCATCCTTCCACCCTTCCAGTACCACGTTTACACACACACACACACACACACACACACACACACACACACACACACACACACACACACACAAAAACACACAGTATATGGCTGTGTCAAGAGTCTGTTCGATGAAGGAATCTGTGACCTTGAAGACCCTTACCATGTGCATTTCACTGTGTGTGCGTGCGTGTGTGCGTGTGTGCGTGTGTGCGTGTGTGCGTGTGTGCGTGTGCGTGTGTGTGTGTGTGTGTGGTTTGGGTGGTTGTTTACTTGTTCCTCTCCAGTGCTGCCTGAATGAGGCTCAGGCATAAACAGAGCGTTCACACTCTGCACTTTTACATGCGGATATGTTTCTTTTTTTTTTTTACCAACTGTTTTGCTTAGTCTGAATCTTGTCTAAGACTTGGTGCGTGTGCGTGCGTGTGTGTGTGTGTGTGTAGTGTAAGCAGTTGGAGGATAGAACCCGAGTGCTGAAGAAGCAGCAAACCTTCTACCAGGAGCAAGTGGCTAAATTACAGGAGCAGGTATGACCCTGGACCATCTCAAGCACACACACATGTGAACATACACACACACACGCATGTACACACAAACACACACGCGCATGTGTACATAGAAACACACAAACACACGCACGTACACACACACAAACACACGCATGTACATACAAACACACACGCATATACACACAAACAAACAAACACACACATGCATGTACACACAAACAAACACACACACGTGTGTACACACGCATACACTCACACAGAGCTCCACCCTCTGCTGAAAGTTGCTCATAGCCCCATCCTGTCAAACACATCCTGTCAACAGGGATACACCATCACTAGAACAGAGTGAGATAGCCTACACAGCAACAGGGACAGAGTGAGACACGTTGTCCTTCACTGCAGTCTTACACAGTGAGACAGGTTGTCCTTTGGTACTGTAGCAGTGGGGGGTGTCTGGGTGGGGCTGTAGAGGTTCTCCTGTGTCTGGGTGGGGCTGTAGAGGTTTTCCTGAGTCTGGGTGGGTAGAGGTTCTCCTGAGTCTGGGTGGGTAGAGGTTCTCCTGTGTCTGGGTGGGTAGAGGTTCTCCTGAGTCTGGGTGGGTAGGTAGAGGTTCTCCTGAGTCTGGGTGGGTCTGTAGAGGTTCTCCTGTGTCTGGGTGGGGCTGTAGAGGTTCTCCTGTGTCTGGGTAGGTAGAGGTTTTCCTGAGTCTGGGTGGGTAGAGGTTCTCCTGTGTCTGGGTGGGTAGAGGTTCACCTGTGTCTGGGTGGGTAGAGGTTCTCCTGTGTCTGGGTGGGTAGAGGTTCTCCTGTGTCTGGGTGGGTAGAGGTTCTCCTGTGTCTGGGTAGGTAGGTAGAGGATCTGGGTGGGTCTCATATCCGTTTTGTCCTTAAATCAACTGTTCCTGTCCACCACAGCAGAGGGGCTTCACAGCCTCTCACCTCTGACCATTTGTCCTTAACCTGACACACACACACACACACACACACACACACTCATACATGCCCGCTACACTACCCGACTGCCTTCTCCCCAGAGTATATATGTTTGTGTGTTTGTGTGTGTATTGGTCTCACATGACCTGTTCTAAATGGGGTCTGCTGTCTGTCTGTAGCTTGCAGGAAGTGCTGAAGCAGCACTTTTCCTTCCTAAAGCAGCGGGCTTTGTCTCATTCTGAAGTCACACAGTCCTGCATCTCTACAACAGCCTCCACTCTATTGCCACATCCAGTATCACCAACAGAACAGGATTATTATGTTCCAGAATGTTCCAGAACTGTGTATTCTTGAATTCCTGTGAAGTATATACTATATAGTATAAAGAAGTATATAGTATATACTATATAACATTTTATGCCCTATATTTTTATTCATAATGTACTAGTAATAAAAGGTTATTTAAGTTATATACATTCAGTATCCAAACATAGAAACATTATTTTACAACTGGAGTGAAAAGTGATTTTTCAGCTGGAGTGAACCATCTTTTGTATTATTGTTAGACTGGAGTTAACCTAAACCTAATCAAAGAGACAATATAACCTAGATATCACCTCCATCTAGTTCTAATGTAACCTGGAACAGGCCTAGACTGCCCCCCCCCCGCATTGTTGTAGTTCCTCAATACAGAGTTGCCAAAACACTATAAAATATGAGGTTAATCATTTCTCAGTGGAACAAACAGCAATGATAATGGTTATTATGGAAATAATAACACATAACAGTAATAAAAGTATGGAAATAAACAATAACAGAAAATAAAAATACTACATAAAAATATATATAAAAGCACTAATAAAACGAGTAATAAAATAATAGCAGTAAACAATGGTATGGTGTAGTGAGGTTCGTGAGTTCTCTCTTTTCTCTCTCTCGCTCTCTCCCAACTTCCAAGGACAGCACCAGTATGTCCCCATGCTGACTGAAGCGTTATCGATCCTCTCCTGCCTCATCAATCACCTATAGATCTGTGATCAATACTCCAACCTCTCTCTGCTCAAATAGAGACAGAGGGGGCCCAGTCAGCTGGACACGGGTGCGTTTTGGCCCCTATGGATTTATGGACCTGGATTCACAAGATAAATGTGCTTTACGTATCAGGGCCCTTAAGTGTGAGAATACTTTAAACAATTGGTTAAGAGACAAGTGAAAAGAGAGGAGTGAAGAGAGTTTGAGAGAGGAGTGAAGAGAGTTTGAGAGAGGAGTGAAGAGAGTTTGAGAGAGGAGTGAAGAGAGAGAGAGAGGAGTGAAGAGTGAGGAGTGAAGAGAGTTTGAGAGAGGAGTGAAGAGAGTTTGAGAGAGGAGAGAAGAGAGTTTGAGTGAGGAGTAAAGAGTGAGGAGTGAAGAGAGTTTGAGTGAGGAGTGAAGAGAGCTCAAGTCAGAACTGTGTTATTGTTCATGTTTGTCTGATTTGGAGCAGTTCCCTTTTTAAAGTGTAAACATGTGTTACAAGATGCACTGAATAGTTCTTCCAGACAATAATGTCTTAGTAGGGCTTCTTGAGTGTATTTCTCTGTGAGAGAAATTAGATAAGTGTGGAGGGACGAAAACGTGGAAGATATGAACAAAAGAGTCTTATCTTGTTTCTGTAGAGAAAGGTAGCAGAACATCCTTGTTCTTTTTAATATATATATTTATTTGTCTGTATTGTGTGTGTGTGTGTGGGTGTGTGTGGGTGTGGGTGTGTGTGTGTGTGTGAGTGTCTTTCATGTTGGCAGCTTTGCAGCGGATGATTGTAGAATCAGCAGGAGCCACAGTTGTAATTCTGGCTACAACCTCTCTCCTCATCTCGCCTCCTCCTCTCTCTCCTCCTTCTCTCTCTCTCTCACTCTCTCTCTCTCTCTCTCTCTCTCTTCTCCCTTCTCCTCTTTCTCTCCCTCTCTCTTCCTCTCTCTCTCTCTTCTCCTCGCTCCTCTCTCTCCCTCTCTCCCCCCCCTCTCTCTCCTTCTCTCCTCCTCTCTCTCTCTCTCTCTCTCTCTCTCTCTCTCTCTCTCCTCCTCCTCTCTCTCTCTCCCTCTCTCTCTCTCTCCCTCTCGCTCTCTCTCTCTCGGCTTTGAGCTTTAGCCTCTGAAAGAACTAGTGACAGAGAGGAACAATAGAGGAGGAACTGGAGGAGGTGTGGAATATAAACGCCTGATATATATTGCGTGTCTCTTTCGATTCCTTGTGCTCGTTTATCAGCAGGCTCAGTGTGACAGGCCGTCACAGCTCTGAGGCAACCCTCACCACCTCCTGCCTGGGAATTGGCTTTGCCGCCCAAATTGCTTCTGAAACAATATCTATATATATTTATGTATCACATTTTCACTCAATACCTGCTGTAAAACTATCTCATATTTAACTTCTCCAAAGTCCTGACCCTCCCCCCTCCCCTCAGTCTCTCCCCTCCCCAGGGGGCTGGTGCCTCCTGGAGTGTTGTTATTTGTATTGTGTGCTGTTAGCTGTTCCAGAAGTGCCGTCCCGTCCCTGTGTGAGAGCACTGCTGAGTTTGGGTGGTGTTCTGTACCGTCACGTTCACCGCAAGAGGCGGAGACATAGGAGATGGCCGCTTTCACGCTGGGCGGCTCGTTAGGTAACAGAAAGGCCCGAGTCCCTTCGGGCGTTTGAAAAGCCCTGGGACTGGTCGCCTTCAACGTCCACAGCATCCGTCCGTCCCTCTCATCTTACGTTCAACCAGCCAACATCCTCCGCCAGGAAGCTGCGGTCGATGCGTTCACTCTGCAGCCTGAGTGGGGCGTATCCCAGCAACGCTGGAGGCTGTAGTCGTGGAAACGTCGTTTGGAATCTTGTCTCTTGGAAACAGGAGCGGTCCTTCTCGAGAGTCCTGCCCTGCTTTGCTGGCTGTTGGCTCCAAGTCTCCGTGGTCCGTCCATCTCTGCGGACAGGTGTCCACCGGAGAGCTCAAGCCAAACCTCTGCTCCGCCAGATCAGAGACTTAATTAGCAGAGTTTCTCTGCATCGGAGAGAGCAGTTCTCCCTCTCTTCACAAACTCTTACCTTTGGTTGAAGATGACACACAGGTACCTGCTGATCTTTCCAGGAGTACGTGACAGTTCCCTCCATTGTGAGTTCTGTTGGGAATGAACATTATCAGGTGTGTTAGCTAGCATTGCTGTATCACTGGAGAGTGCCAACAGTTATGATGGGAGTAAACGAAGTGTCAGCTTGATGACTGGTAGATGGAAACGTTGCTACCTAAACTACTGGAACTGTGGTGTAATGATTACAGTACTGATGATATAAAGGCACCTGAGACCCTGGAGTTGTATAAACAGCCACCGGTTGGCAGCAAAATTGTAGCGAGTGACTTTGAAAGCCTTCTTCACTGTGTCTTGAGTGTTTTGATGGTCTTAACAGCTGCTCTTCACAGCCCAGTTGAAAGCAGTGGTGATGAGCTGTTTTAAGGACCCCTAACTCACCTTCTCATAGGGGCCATTTTGAACATGTGTTTTCAGTGCGATGCATGTTGCAGCGTGTGCAGTATGTTGGGAATGTCTCTGATGGAGCAGCAGGAGGACCCGCCCCTCTACCACTACCCCCCCCCCTCACCATCCCCCGCGCAGCCGGTCGCTTGCTTTGATTTGCAAAAGCTCAGCCTCGCACGCCCCTGGCGCGCCGTAGAGCCAACATGGCGGCCGCAGTGTAGAGCCTTAATGGCTTTCGCAGCGGGATTTCCTGTCTGCTCCCTCTCTGGTCTGTGAGAGATAACACTGCCATTGCTGCAACCCCTGCCACTGCTTAGCTCCCTTGGGAGAAAACCTGAGGTTTGCTTTCAAAAACATGAGGTGTTTTTTTTTTTTCCAGCAGCACAGAGAGCTGATATCTGAAGTGAGATTAGATTTTGAGGTAATTATTTTATTAGTCTATGAGACCCCCAGTGTGTAAGATTAAGTAAACATTTATTTTCAGTTACCTTTAAACAAGGATTAAAATCGAGAGGTGTCTCCAGGCAAACTCAGAACGTTCATGATGGGGCTTTTTTTCCTGATAATCTGCTATACTGTCACAGAAAGATGGAGGTGTAGTGCTTTAGTTTATGTGAGGCTCTCAGAGATCTGATGGAGCACCTCTACATCACTGTGTTTTCAACCCCAAAATCAAAATCAGTGTGTGTGTCCAAATTGCTTGTTAATCAAGAACAATAGGAAAGGCCTCAATTGCAGAGTCTACTCCAGTCGCACTTGTCTTTGTGTGTGTGTGTGTGTGTGTGTTGGGGGAGAGAGAGAGGTCAAAGTCACTGCCTCAGTAATCAGTGTGTGTGCTGATTTTGTGGTTCTCCATGTATACCAGTGCACCTGATTGGAGCCAGAACTCCTTCCCCAAACACTCTCTGCATTCTCCTTTCAGCACTCCTGAGTCTCTTAGAATCAACCACACTGCTAACAGCCCTTTAAAGTGCTCAGGTTAACTGGACTGAGTTCTACAACCTCTGCATGTTAATAGTCTTTGGCTGTTGGGGTACACTTTAAGCTGGCCAGCCTGTTCATTAGAAAGGCGATTAGCTTATTGGTTGGCAGGTGGTAAAAGTCTGGACATCCTCAATGGTGCTTCTTATCACGTCGATCGATTGTGGGTGAGGGTTGAACTAGTGTAGATTCACTGAAACAGATGCCTGGGAGTCCCAACATTACCTACCGTGTTTCGCTTATAGACACCAATTCCATCCATTTCTATTTAAGTTGTTGGCCTTTTAAAATGGATCCATCTTCTATCCTTCCGGAGGTCAGACCTCTACGCCTTTGAGCACCTCCACCCCGTTCCCTGGGACTGGATCAGCACGTACGACCTCTTGAACTTTGTTAGTGTCACAGCCGGTGACATCACTCTAGAAATTCCTTTTATCTTCTTTTTTTTCCTTTTTCTTAACACCACACACCCTTAAGAGCCAAACGCCTCGTGCTTTGCTGGTCCCAATGTCGCCCTCCATAAACTTTTAATGGAGTTCAATGGTACAGTGAGGAGCTTTCCAGGGTGAGCTGACAAGGCTAGGAGAACATTTTTTTCCCCCCTCCTTTTTTAAAGCAATTTGTGAGAGGTGGGTGAGCTATACTCTTCCTCTCTTCTTCCTCTCTTCTTCCTCTCCTCTCCTCCTCCTCTGAAATGCAAGGACAGGCTGATAAAATCACAGTAAATTGTTGGGGTTGAAAAATATGATTTCAGCATATGATTTTTTTTGTGTGTTTGTGCTACTTATAATCTCTCGCTTTCTCTCTCGGTTTCTTTTCCAGAGTACTCAGCTCTACAAGGTCACCACTGAAAACTGTCACAAAGCAGCGGATGAGGTCAACGCTAAATTCAAGTGAGTTTCGAGCGCCGTTTCAAACCCGGCCGGGGTGATATGAGGTCAGCAGGTGGAAACCTGCACACACACACACGCGCGTGTGTGTTGTGAACGAAGGCCTTTCAAGCACTGAGGGCCTCATCTCAAGCTGGGGTCAGGGGTCGGCGCTCGTTCCCTACTTTTACGTCCGTCAGGGAACGAGGGCATGAAAGACGTTCATGACTTCATGTAAGAGAACAAGTGAACTGGTGTTTGCACGCCTGTGCGTTTAAACTTTCCCCTCACTGAGTGCCTTAGCTTGAGAATACATGATGTGGCCTTTAGCCTTCACTGTAGCTACAGACCATGTGAGTTTGAGATCACTGTGGCCCGGTGTGTCTTAAATGTGGCCTATCGGCTGTGCACAGTAATGCCCGTGAGTGGAGCAGAGAGGAGGAGAGAGGGGAGGGAGGCTGTACAGTTCTAGCCAGGGTTCGTAAATCGCATTAAGCTGTCATTAGCCCGCCTCTCTCTGCACTAACGCTGGGATCATCGTCTCTGCAGAAATGCCTGAAATTGATTAGTAGGGTCCGGTGGGGCTGGCTGGAAGGTAGGAGGGGCGGAATTGCATTAAGAAATGCATTAAAATAACATTAGCATGATATGCCCCCTCCCGCCCCGGCAATTGGGGCAGGCAAGGGTGTCATGTGACCAGTGGGGCCTCTGTGAGTGCCGTGATTGGCTGATTGCATTACAGAGGTGCATTAGCAGCACTGGGATTGGATTACAGTGCAGGAGTAGGTGGGTATTACAGGGTTTTTTTTATGTTGTTGTTAATGAATTGTCTTCAGTGTCTGGTGTTACTGTTGGAACCAGAGAGGCACAATCTGTACTGCTTGCAGGAGACTAATTAGGTTTATGTGTGTGAGAAAGAGAGAGAGAGGGGTAGAGAGAGGGACGGAGGGAAAAGGGGTATTTGGGCTGTACATTAGACTCCAAATATATCTATACTGGTCATCCCAGTGGACAGGGCTGCTCTAGTTGTGCTCTGTGAACAGAAGAGATAAGATGCTATCGAGGATTCAGTTAAAATAATAATACAGGATATTTTTTCAGAGCCTTTTGATTTCCTGAAACTTGAAACCACCCAAGATAAATATGGAAGTAAAATTTACATAATTGATAGAATTAACATGAGTCAGATATGATAATCTGCCTCTTGAAGTTGAAAATGGCTGTCTGTTGAACAACTTCATTTCCTCCGTAGTGGAGGAGCTTTGATGTGGAGCTGAGTGAAGTATAAGCTGGTGAGGCCGTGTTCCCCAACACAACTCTGTAAGATTAAAGAGAATTACCTGTTATCTCTGCTCTAGTTTAATGGCTATACACAGATGAGAGAAAGTAGATGTGTCGGTGTTTATCTGGGTGTGCCTATGTGTGTACGTGGGCTGTGTGTGTGTGTGTGTGTTTGTCTGTCTGTCTGTGTGCGTGTGTGTGTGTGTGTGTGTGTGTTAACCTTTCTCCTGTGTGCTCCTGGCTGTTCTCTTTAAACTCACACCAGTGGGATTTGTGTGTGGCCCTAGAAAGGCCCTGTATGCTTTTGCACTGATGGCCAACACAAGAACATGACACCTCTTAATTCACTGAGGTTTGCTCCTCTTTCCTCCTCTGTTCTCCTCTCTCCTCCTCTGTTCTCCTCTCTTTGCTCCTCTCTCCTCCTCTGTTCTCCTCTGTCCTCCTCTGTTCTCCTCTCTTTGCTCCTCTCTCCTCCTCTGTTCTCCTCTCTCCTCCTCTGTTCTCCTCTGTTCTCCTCTGTTCTCCTCTCTTTGCTCCTCTCTCCTCCTCTGTTCTCCTCTCTCTTTGCTCCTCTCTCCTCCTCTGTTCTCCTCTCTCCTCTGTTCTCCTCTCTCTCTGCTCCTCTCTCCTCCTCTGTTCTCCTCTCTCTTTGCTCCTCTGTCCTCCTCTGTTCTCCTCTCTCTTTGCTCCTCTCTCCTCCTCTGTTCTCTTCTCTTTGCTCTGTCTCCTCCTCTCCTTCTCTTGCCCTCCTGATGTTTCATATGTGTCAGGAGGCTGGTTAGAGCAAAGATGTAGCCTGCAGATCCTGAGGACTGCCTGCGTGTGTGATGTGAAAGACCCAGAGCAGCAGGTGAACCTGCCGTCTTTGGAGCGTTGTGTAAATCTAAAGCAGGGATGGTGTGCAGTGTTTGGACCCTTTCAGAAAGTCACCAGTGTGTGGCAAAGCCTAGCTTCACCCAAACTCCAAAAACACTGGTGCAGCTGTTCTTTGAGACACACTGTCCAGGACATCAAACCCTGCAGGAAAGGGGTGGGAGGTCTGTGCTTTCACAGGGCGTAGCGCATGAATGAGTGTAGGATATAAAACTGAATCAAGCTTTTTCACATACATTTGTGCTTGAGCATGCACTCGTACACACAAACCCACCAACTCACGTGCATGCACATGTGACACACACACACACACACACACACACACACAAACTTTTCAATCCAGCGATACCACAGGTTATCAAGCTATCATCATCTTCAAAATGCTCTCTAGACTCAGGCAGTGCATCCTTGTTACATCTTTCCTGTGGTTCTCTCTGAACAGCTGAGATTGGAAATATATCACACTCTTATCTCTCTCATTCACTTTCTCTCTGTGTGCCTCTAAGCTTTCTGCTCTTCCCTTCATACTTTGCCCTTATTTTTGTCTTTTGTTATTATTTTTTCCCCCATTTTATTTATTGATTGTAAGTTTTATCTCTTAGTCCAGGTTCCTTCCCAAACTCCAGCCTGTCTCTCCAATTCCTTCTCTTGTTCACTCTCACTGTCCGTCTGTCTTACTAATGGAATGGTGTGTCCACATGTTGCAGGTCGTGCTTGTAGTCGGTCTCTCTCTCTCTCTCTCTCTCTCTCTCTCTCTCTCTCTCTCTCTCTCTCTCTCTCTCTCTCTCCACCTCTGTAATGGAACTGATGAATCCTGTTTAGCATAAAACCCTAAACCCGATGAAAGGGAGACCTTGTCATTTTTCTCTCTAACTACTTCATTTGTTTTTATTTGTCTGTGTCCATCACGCAGCTTGTCAGACCCTGAATGATTGTTTTTTTCCTCCTTAAGTGTGAGCTCCACCTCTTAACCCTATTAGTCTGTAAGTGGTTGTAAACAATGACAAATAGGTGTGTGTCCATTAAGAGATAGATAACGCTTCATCTCAGCCACTCACGCAACAGACGCCTGTCACTGTACACAGACGTTTGTCTTTATTCCACAGAATTAAGCAGAGGTCCAGAGCCCTTGGAGAAATGTGCGGTGGTATTTTAATGAGAGTGGCGTCCTTGTAAAGCCAGTAAGGGATATTGTTTTAGTTTAGTTTTTTTTTCCTCCATTAGCTTGAACTAGTCTGATTACTTTTGCTCTCCATTAATAATCTGTGGTGAATTGTGAAGACTAGAGTGAAAGATGATGTTCTAGACCCCCCCCCCCCCACACACACATCCTGTTCATCCCACTGCCCTGATTCCATCCATCCCATCGTCCCAACCCCTCCCCTCCCACCATCTCACTCTGTGCTCCTATCACTCTCCCAGTGCTCTTCTCCCACCGTCTCACTCTGTGCTCCTATCACTCTCCCAGT
>JAOYMR010000003.1:15992416-16006009 GCA_025802075.1 Tenebrosternarchus preto | reverse complement strand
TGAGATCTGGGTTACAAACGGCTTTAGTAACACGTGAGATCTGGGTTACAAACGGCTTTAGTAACACGTGAGATCTGTGTTACAAACAGCTTTAGTAACACGTGAGATCTGTGTTACAAACAGCTTTAGTAACACATCATGAGATGCCACTGCGGTGCCCTGTGCTCGACCTGTTTAAGGAGAACTGCATTGAACATTCTGTGATATAATGGTGACAGTGATCTGTTTTAACCTTTGAATGGTAGGATCAGGATGTCAGTCATGTGGTCGTCTATAAGGTTATATTAAGACTCAGAGACTGCTGGGCAACCGACGGCATCTTACACACGTAAATGGTGTGGATTTATCTGGATTCATGATTGCTTGGATTGCAGAATGGAAGAGAGATGGAAAACAGAGGAAGAGAGGGAGGAAGAGGAGGGAGAGAATGTGAAGGAAGGTAGAGGTGAGAGGGAGGAGAAAGGGAGAGAGAGATGGAGAGAAGTAGAGAAGAAGAGAGAAAGATGGGGAGAGTGGAAGAGAGTGAGAGAGAGAGAGAGAGCGACAGACAGGGGGTAATTGGATGAAGTTGTATGGGGGCTTAGGTTCTGTTGCCCTCTCCCCTGACTGGTGCTCTGGAGGACACGGCTGAGACGAATTTGCAGGCCATGCAGTGTATAGGGGAATTAGAGAGAGGGGAGAGGGAAAAAGAGAGAGAGAGAGAGAAAGAGAGAGAGAGAGAGAGAGAGAGAGAGAGAGAGAGAGAGAGAAAGATAGAGAGAGAGAGGGAAGGTGTGAGTTAGAGAGATGGGGAGTAATAAGGAGAAGCAGCCATATGTTCTGGGTGAACATAAGGAGTTCAGAACACTGTGGATGCAGAGAGAAGAAGCTCATGCAGATAGCAGGGTTCCAGACATCCACGTTCAGACAGGGTTCCAGACAGACGTCCATGTCCTATTGAGGCTGTTCTGTTGTTGTTGTTGTTGTTGTTGTTGCTTCTGCTGTATGACGGGTCTGTGTGGGTGTGGGGGGAGGGGGAGGGGTTTGCTCCATGACCCAACATGTGGGCGGAGTCTTGAGTGGTCTGTACTGCTGTTTGCTGAGTGGTAGTTGCTGATTGGCTGCTGTGTTCGCCCACATCCTCCCGTGTGGATGGACACGTCACTTACTGCTGGCCTTTCTGGTCCGAAATGATGCAGACTGACGTGGTCGAACCAGAATAGCATCACACACACACACACGCATACACACACACACTCTCACTGTCTGTCTTACAAACACACACACACACACACACACACACACACACACACTCTCTCTCTCTCTGTCTCACAAACACACACACACACTCTGTCTGTTTCACAAACACACACACACACACACACACACACAAATACATGCAGACACATTACACACACACGCCGAAACCTTTTAGTCGCTATTTAAGCGATTGCTGAGGCCCTCAATGGAAAACAGCAGATGATGTCATTGTTGTTGGTGAAACAAAACAAGTCGATAAAAACACAACGCAAACTAGTCATTAATCAACAAGTTTATAAGCTTCTCTTAATAGACAGTGATTTATAGACCACCAGCACATCACATCCGCCATCGTATTTACTACCCAATGATTAGCCTGTCACTGAGGGTAAATATTACCAACAACATCAGTGATGGAGTTTATACGACGTCTGGGAACATAAATATTAGCACTGACTCCCTTGTGTAACTTTGTCTGTAAATCTGTCCTGCTTCCATCATCCCTACAGGAATAAAAAGAATTGGCTTTTGAGGGATTCTAGAAATAAAAACAACATATTTTTGTGTTAATGTTTTAGCCCGCTGGACAGCGTGTGAGAGGAGGCCTTTCCTGTCCATGTTGTTGTGAGGCTTTGGGAAACGTTCAGAGGAAGCTGTGAGTTTCAGAGGATTGAGATTTCCCCACCGTACAGACATTTTCCTGCACTTGTAGGGGCGCTATGAGGAACGGAGGTGTGTGAAGGCAGCTACCGCAGCAGGCTGCGCAGGGGCGTGGCACTCCCACACCGGGAGAGCAGGCCAGGGCCGCTTTGTTGCCTGCTTCGCTGTTCAGCGATTTTAAAATGGCCGCACAGTGTGCAAAGACCTACACAAAGTGTTTGGCACCAAAATAATAGTTTGACAGATGGAGGAAGTGAATGAGGGTGTTCTGCTGTCCCAGTCCAGGAAAGGAAACCAGCAGCTTTCAGTCTTGTGGATTAAGGGAAGAGCCAGTACTGCATCTTTTCGTATCTATATATAGTTAAACATGAACACATCCACTAGCACTGAGACTAGGACTGTCCAGTAGGACAGACTGTGCGTGAGACAACATAGCAGAGATGCAGCCAAGAGACAGAGAGTACACTCACACGTCAGCACACGTGCAGCAGAGCACGCACGTGAACACGCACGTCAGCACGCACGCTTCAGCACACAAACATCAACACCTGTATATCAACAAACCTATCAACACACTCAACACACATACGTCAACGTGAGCACCCACACGCAGACTGTGGAGCAATGAGCTGTGTGAGCTGTGGAGAGACCAGGTGTGGTCCTGATCCAGGTCTGGTCCTGGTCCAGGTGTGTTTCTGATCCAGATCCGGTCCTGGTCCAGGTGTGTTCCTGAACCAGATCCGGTCCTGGTCCAGTTGAGGCGTTGGACCCGTTAGATGGTTTCCCTCCATGTCTCTGGAACCACTCGCTACCTCGCACAGCATTGTGGGAACAGGATGCCTGGCTCACCTCTTACTCTCAGAGCACTCCTGCTCTTTTGTCAGCTCCATCCCTTCTCCTCCACAAGCCCCTCCCCAAACTCCTCACCCTCTGGCTAGCACTAAGCGCAGGGCATCAGCACTGTTTCCTTGGCTACAGGATCCAGGATTGAAATAAAGCTGGGTGCCAGCGGTGGTGATGGTGGAGGTGCTACCCATAATCCCATGTGTCTGTGAGGGAGCTTGTGGAGTGGCGGAGGTGCTAACGCGCTGTGCTCCGCCCAGCTGGCCAGGGTCACTCCACCCGATGAGCCTGAAGCAGTCCTGGGCATGCCTGAGTTCCCAAATGTCTATGTGCATTTAGCCATTAAATGGAAGGTGAAGTGGGTGTCCCTGACCTGCTGTTGGGTGGAGGACGTGCTGAAGTGCTCGGTTCAAAGGGCCGAGCCTCGCTGCCTGGGAACGCCGCTGGATGAACAGAAGATGGCCTTTTTTATCTCACTGATGATGGCACAGATTGCTGGTTGTCAAGATCCGGTCAATTTGCTTGTGAGTGTTTGTTGGCTGGGAAAAGGTCAGCATCTCCTTCAGTTCCGCCTCTCTCTCTCTCTCTCTCTCTCTCTCTCTCTCTCTCTCTCCTTCTCTTTCTCTCATTCTCACTCTCTTTCACTGTTTGCCCGATTTCTGCCTTTCTTGTGGATACTGAAGGGATTGTTTAGTTTGCAAAGATGTGTGTGTGTGTGTGTGTCTGTGTGTAATCATTTTATTCTATGTATCTAGAGTGCAATAGTGTGTGATATATGCCCAGACACACTAGTGTATGTGTGTGTGTGTGTGTGTGTGTGTGTGTGTATGTCTGTGTGTGAGTGTGTGAGTGTGTGTGTGTGATGCTCACCACAGATACACATTATTGAAATGGTAAGAGTGAGTTCAAACTGCTGAAGCAGAGGATTAAGTGCTGAAACCTAATGATGAAATATGCTGCTGTATATCTCTGCATTTTATGTGTTTGTGTGTGTGTGTGTGTGTGTATGTCTGTGTGCATGTATGTGTATGTTTTCTGTGTGTAACAACACACATGCCTATGTGGGCTTTTTTTGTATAAACGTGTGTGTGCATGTGTGTGTGTATGTCTGTGTGTATGTCTGTGTGTGTGTGTGTGTGTGTGTGTGTATCTGTGTGTGTGTGTGTGTGTATGTGTGTGTGTATATCTGTGTGTATGTGTGTATGTCTGTGTGTGTGTGTGTGTGTGTGTATGTCTGTGTGTATGTCTGTGTGTGTGTGTATATCTGTGTGTGTGTGTGTATGTGTGTGTGTATGTCTGTGTGTGTGTGTGTGTGTGTATGTCTGTGTGCGCTAAGAGCTTTTATCAACCTCCCAACAGCTGCTTTTGCCAAACCCCAGAGGAAAAGCACCATGGACGCTATTCACACTATTATGTAGCAAGAATATCCACACTGCCTCATTTTCATGACCATGAGTGATAGACACTGATATGTAAGAAACACTTCACTGAGTGTTTGTGTCTCCTGAGTAAATGTGTTTGTGTGTCCTGAATGTGTGTCCTTAGTATGTGTGAGTGTGTGTCCCCTGAATGTGTGTGTCCTTAGTATGTGTGAGTGTGTGTCCCTTGAATGTGTATGTGTCCTGTGTGTGTGTGTGTGTGTGTGTGTGTCCTGAATGTGTCGTCTCTGGGAGAAACCTGGAAAACTTCCACTACCCCTTCCTATGAATCCATGGGAGCGTTGCCATAGCAGCTGGTCTCGGTCTCCCTGTGTGTTATGGTATATTACAGCAGCTCCAGCAATCACAGGGTACAGAGCCATTTTCTCCTGTGTTTCGCAGTCCTGTGTTCTGATCCTATTCTCCATATGCACCTCATACTTTCCTCTGACTTCAGCTGTATTCTGTATAGAAAGGCATCCGTTCATATACCCTGCACTCCATATCTTCGTTGAACACATTTGTCGCGTGTAGATCTCTGTTTGGTGAGACGCGAGGTAGCAGGACTGGACAGTTGAATGGCAAATGGGACCCACAAAGTAGGGCTATCGGTGTGAGCTAGCGGTGTGTGCTAGCAGTGTGAGCTAGCGGTGTGTGCTAGTGGTGTGTGCTAGCAATGCTAAAGTCTGATAGCCAGAAGGGGCTGATTAGCGCTGGGCAGAGATGGCCGTGTCAGCTGTCTGCAGCTTGGCTGTTAATCACACTAATGCTACAGAAGTCTTCTCCCTCCACCTTTCTTCCCCTCTTCCCTCTCCTGTGCTCTTCTGGCAGTAGACCAGAGAAATATCGTCTGTTTGTTTAGCATGTCTTTCCGAAAGGCTTGTAGCGGCGCGTGTGTTTGCAGAGGGAGCGGGAGGCTTTTTTGTCGCTCATTAGGCAGATGTAAGTCACCAGTGGCCAACGACCCATGACCTATGGGAGGTTCCTATCCGTCACAGACCAAACAGAACCCACCTCACGGCCTTCTCAGGCAGGAAGAGAGAGAGAGAGAGAGAGAGTCAGGGAGAGAGAGAGAGAGAGAGAGAGAGAGAGAGAGAGACGGAGAGAGAGAGAGAGAGAGAGAGAGAAACAGAGAGGACCACTAGGGACTGATCCCAGCAGGGAGAGTAACAGCTTTCTTCTTCTTCATCTCTGTCGTCTGTCAGATGTGCCGTTGCCTAATGAAAGAACCAGAGATGTAGCGTCGCCTGTGTTCTTGGCCAAGCTGATCTTTTGGTGGGTGTGGGACGGGTGGGGTTGTGGGTGGCTGTCAGCGCACGGGGATTGAGCACAAATTGGGCTTAAAAATAGCGATGCTCCTCGCCGCGCGTGACTGTTTGGCGTTATTTATAGCCGGGCGCTGTTTGGCCTGCCTCTCCGCAGGCTCTACTGTAATTGATAAAAGCGCTGGCAGCTTGGCAGTGTGATGGTGCACATGAGTCACTGTTACATCACTGGCTGCAGAGCATGCAGATCAGTGCATCATGGGAGTTGTAGTCATTTACTTTCAGTCGCACGCTCGTGACTGTGATGTGTTATACTTTCCTTTTTCTAGTTTTTTTCTTACACTGGTATCCAACCACTGGTAATATGTTTAGTCTCAAATGCGAATGCCGTGCCTCTGTGTGACTGTGTTTATGCCTGATCACTGATACAGCAATTCAGCGAATCGGGTTTAATTTGCACATTCTTTGCATTTTCTGTCTGCGTGTGTGAACAGAAAATGAGAAATCATAGCTGAGAGTGATGAGAGGGAAAACAGCAACGAGGTGGAGAGAGGGGTAGAGAGAGAAAGAGAGAGAGGGGTAGGGAGAGAGAGGGGGGTAGAGGGAGAGATAGACATAGAGAGAGAGGTAGAGAGAGAAAGAGAGAGAGGGGTTGAGAAAGGTAGAGATGTAGATATAGAGGAAAAGAGAGAGCAGAGAAGAGAGAGAGTAGAGAGCAGAGTAGAGAGAGAGTTAGGACAATGAGGATAGAGTGAAACAGGTAGAGAGACAGGTTGAGAGAGAAGAAGAGAGAAAGAGAGACAGGCAGAGAGAGCTGTAGAGAGAGATACAGGTAGAGAGACAGGCAGAGGTATAGAGAAAGAGAGGAAGAGAAGAACTGAAGAGCACTTCTGAGCATGGGCCTCATTGCAGTGCAGTGTGTGAGTGTCTGTTTGTGGGCTGAGTGTCAGATTTCTGTAATCAGTAGTGTTGGATGCGCTTTGCTGGTCATCTGATGGTGCACCACTGATGTGTTATGGAGGGCCACCTGCCCCACACTGATACTGGTGTTAACACAGGACGACTTGGCATCTGTGGGACAGCCTCCAATAAAAGATGCTCTGTGTTTGGGGTTATATGTGTGTGAGCCTGTGGACACGCTCACACGAGTGTGTGTGTGTGTGTGTGTGTGTGTGTATACTGCCCTGTGCCTGTGTCTGTGTGCAGGTATATCCTTACAGATCGTCCTTATTCACATGATTCCAGTGACAGACCTACTCTCTCCATCCCTCTTCCCCTGTCTCTGTCTTTTTCTCTCTCTTTTTCTTTTTCACTCCCGCGTTCACTCTCTGTCTTTATCTCACTCTCTCCTTTTTTCCCTCCTTATTTAAGGAGTTTGTGTGTCTGGACTGGCCCCTTACATAACTGGCAATCTGAGGTTTCCAGATCTCGCTCTCAGGTATTATTATCCTTGTCTTGTTATTATCTAGTTATTATTATCCTGGATTTCTGTGTCCTGTGTCCTGAGTTTTTGGTATAAAGAAATAAACATTGAGTCTGAATGAAAGCAGGTTGATTGGACATACAGAACGTCGTTCCTGCTGGAGTTCTGGTGAAAGCTGCTCAGCTCCACACCTGGTACGGAAACCGTTACGGATCTGACGGCTCGTGCATGAGCCGGGAATCCACAGCCCTGAACCAGAATGCGCTTGTCTCTCCGCTAATTACACTGCGTAGCAGACTGTGAACGTTCCCTCTCAAACATTTAATTACAACCAAAGTTGATCGTTTTTAATTAAATAGTGCAGTAAAAAAAAAAAGGTTATTCAAATGCATTGGGAGCCTGCAAACTTGCTATTGGAGTCAGCTTTGGTCTTTGTGACAGAGGATGACAGGCTGGTCTGCCGTCAGCTCTGTTATATCCCCTCACAGATTTCAAGGTTAGTAGTCAACAAAAGCTCAATGTAGAAAATAGTGGAAAACTGTTGAGTTTTAAGGTGGACAAATTACCTGTGACAAATTCTATTAATTTCAATTTTTTTTATATGAACAGTTGGTAAGATATGTGTGTGTATGTCTTTGTGTTTTTTGTATATGTGATTCTTTTCTATACATTTATTTTCTTCTTTAAACTTTATTTATTCTCAAAGGGACCATATGAATGGTAGACATAAAATCATATCCACACAGGACACAAAGTAAAAACTGATCGTACATTATCCTAATACTCCCAATAGGCATTGGTTAAATGTATAAAACATACAAGTCCTAATAATTTCTGAATCAGTTTAAATCAACAGGATATCAACTGCCACTCTGATTTGCAGCAGAACTGTGGTACACGATGTCACTCTCCCACTACCTCTTTCTTTCTCTCTCTCTCTCTCTCTCTCTCTTGCTCTCTCTCTCTCTCTTGCTCTCTTTCTCTCTCTCTTGGTCCACAAATGTCACTGTTACATTAGAGGACATTCTGCAGGTGAGTCTCTGCTGGCCAATCAGAATGCTGGCTCTGCTGGCCAATCAGAACTCTCGCTCCACTCTCCTGGGATGACCAGTGCAACTCTTTGCAGTAGAAGCTAGAAAATGGGCTTCTTCACAACTGGGTCACTCATTCTATTCTCCAGACAATAACGCCTGGAGAGCAGCCTGGAAAAGGTGTGTGTGTGTGTGTGTTACACCACACCAATGTTTTTTTTTTTTTTTTTTTTTTTGAGGCATTCAGTCACCATGTGATGAAGATAGATGAGGATGAGTCTTGGATCTCTGGCAGGCACAGTGCTCGACTCTCGCCAGCCTGTTGTGGATTTTGTTAGTTACTGTTAAGTACAGCAAGATTTTGCGAATGAAACAGGAATTAGCACTATTCTGCTTGTACTTTTCTCTCTTTCTTTTGGATTCTCTCCCTCTTCCACTCCATCTCTTTTCCTCTCTCTCTTCCACTCTTTGCCTGCATCGTTCTCTTCCTCTCCATTTTCCCCTCTCTCTCTATCCCTCTCTCTCCCTCTCCATTTTCCCCTCTCTCTCTCTCCCTCTCTCTCCTCTCCCTTTTTCCACTCTTTCTCTCTCTCTCTCTCTCTCTCTCTCTCTCTCTCTCTCTCTCTCTCTATCCATCTCTCTCTCCCTCCCTTTTTCCAACCCTTCCCCAGTTCCAGATCTTAATAGGTGGATTGGGAGTTCATCTGCGCTCTTTTCCACATGTATCTTCGACTTTATGCTCCTCTTCATTTTCTGCTGCATGTATGGAATGCTAAGTGCTAATGCTAACTCTCTGTGGCCTAAACGCGACAGTCTGTTCATTAGAGACAGAACCCTGGGTCTGTCCGTCCTTCTGTCTGTTACATTTAGCAGTCTGCTATTGTACAAAGAAACATGTGTGTATGTGTGTGTGTAGCCTCTGATGCAAGCCTAGACTAGAGAATTTGGAATTCTCTGTTCGGTGGCATAAGGGCATGTTTCTGTGTTGCAAGCTATGCTTTTTATATTCTCTCTCTCTCTCTCTCTTTCTCTCTCTCTGTCTCTCTCTCTCTCTCTCTCTTTCTCTCTCTCTGTCTCTCTCTCTCCCTCATTCTTTTCCACTCTCTCTTTGACAAGAGCTCCTCCGGAGGCACAGAAATCAGATGCGTTGCCCTTTTCAGTGCTGGGCCATGAACAATAAATCGAATGGAAAAGGCAGAGAAGTGGAGAAGTAGTTGTCAAAAGAGTTTAGGTGTCTCTCCTGGCTGGGGAGGGTCTGTTGGTTCAGCATGCTGCCTGCTGGCAGGAGGATGAGGGGAAGTGTAACAGGGAAACCACTCCGTACACCACGGGGGCGGAGTCAAGCCCACCGCCTGCCAGGGAGATCTGTCAGTCAGCCGTAACCCCCGGCGATGGATCTGGGTTATCTGTGCCTACTGAACTCTTTAGGAAATGCCCTTTTCACTTAAAGGTTGTGGGTGACGATTGTGTGTGTGTGTGTGTGTGTGTGTGTGTGCGCGCGCACCATTGTACAGAGAGAGAGATATGTGCGCACAAACTTGCATTGAAAATTGTTGAAAGGGTAGTGATTGTAACAACCTTACCTTTAATTCACTCTACACTCTAAACGGTTTCTTGACATCCTGGGAGATCAAGGATGTTTTCAAGGACGTTCTGATGAGCGCATTCTAGGCTCTTATGTACTCCTGTTAGTCCTCTAGAACAGGGCTCTGACTTCCCCCTCTGTTACTCTAGAACAGGGCGGCTCTGACTTCCTCCTCTTCACCAGGTGGGCTTCCTGCTTCCAGCTCTTTGCATGTCATTCAGCAAACTGCTCTGTTGAAGCACTGCTGACCAATCGTCTAGTCACAAACCTCACTTGTTTTAAGTGATTTATTCCTTGTTCTCTCTCTCTCTCTCTCTCTCTCTCTCTCTCTCTCTCCATGACTATGTGATTTGGCCTGATTTGTTTTAAACCCCGTCCTGTTTGGTTTCTGTCTGTGCTCCAGAACATGTGGCTGGTTGCTGTTGGTTCACTAAAGATAAATTACACGTCATGAAGCTGATGATGGAAGGTCAGGGGGAATATATTCACCACACTGCCAGAGAGAGGGCATGTTTGTTCTTTAGCTAATGTTTATACAGCCTGCTTTTATTTGTGTATCAAAATTAATTGGTAGTTCATAAGGAAAGGGAATACAGCAATACATGGGGAGAGAGAGAGAGAGAGAGAGAGAGAGAGAGAGAGAGAAATGGAAGCATAATTAAAAGCTGTATTCAGTCTCTGGTGAAAGTCAGCAAAACAGATGGAATCCTCTGGAGCTCTGAGTCACAAAAGTGTCTTTTCCTTCATACATATGCAAACTGATCTTGAGGAAACATAGACCTCCAAACACACATGCACACTCACACACACATACACACACATATGCATGCCTGCAATGAATCAAGCATTAAGTGAGACTGGAAGAGCCAGTGAGAGTTCCTGCTTGAGGCTTTTTGAAGTTGAAATTGATTCTGGAAAATGGTCAGGCCAATCCGCTTTACCCTGTGTTAACCTGTAAACTCTCCTTAACCTGCCTGTCCTCCTCCTGCTCCAGCAACATGGGTCCTTGTACTCCAAATATTTCTCAGTGACATCAGGACACATTTCCCCTTAAACCAACACCCACTCTGAACGTGTTCCTCACCGCAGGCTCCGTTCCACAGACACTTCCTGCTGGTACGTTAATTAATATCGCCCTGTGCCTCTCCTGGCCCCCGGGGCCGTGGGGTTAACGGCTGCTCTTATTGTTTTAGAGAAGTGCTCTTCACACAGCAGCGCCCCCCAGCAAGACCCCCCCCCAAGCTCAGAATCAACCCCTGCACCATTCACTCCTTTCCAGCAAGGAAATACATAATTGATCTGGGAGAGAGAAGTTGGTCTACTGTAAAACGTGGAAGAAGCCGTGATTCTACCAGACATTTAACAAAGAGGAATAAATAAATTCCAGATATAGGAATTAAAATTTCCTATGACAGTTCCTGTGACAAAAATTACAATTGCTTCAGCAGTACCCAATTAACATTTTTAATATGCTCTGTGATACCATCTCCGTAGAGACAGGACGAGCCGTAGCAATCGGCTGAAGGTGGCACAGTTGTGCGTTCCAGAATATTCCGCTCTTCCCAGTATCTGTTGCCTTTCTCTGGAAGACAATATCGTCCTCGTAGAACACGGGAGTAGAAACCCAACACGGCGGCCTGGTAGTGGTGTATTTATGAAACGCTATCTGCTGTGTTTCGGTTACTCAAGCATCTGTTTCCACACCTTCAGCTGGCCGCGATCGATGGAAGCTGATATATTTCACTAGAGTTTGCCGTTTTTCCTTGGCCATCCAGTAACGAACAGGCAATCTCTCTCTTTTACTCTCTCTCTCTCTCTGTGTGTCCAAAAGGACCTCTTTTCCACACTCTGAGCTCAGCTCGTTTGGCTGTGTGTACGTCTGTCCTCTCACACGTGTTTAATGGTGAGCTGCCATCAAGCACAGGCTCACAGCTGCTCCATATAGTTAAACACTTACATTACCTTCGATTTCAACACAGCTGGAATGCAGTCTCTTTACAGCAGGGCTCCATCACACCAGTGATGCAGGGTTGTAATAAATCTGGGGTTTATTTGTGATGTGGTGAGTAGGCCTTTGATGTATAGGTTTAAAAGGTTACTTGTCATGGCATGTATTGAGAGGCTATTTTTATTCCCTCTCTCTATTTCTCACTCTTTCTCTCTCTCTTCCTCAATCTCTCTTGTTCTCTCTCTCTCTCTCTTGTTCTCTCTCTCTCTCTCTCTCTCTCTCTCTCTTGTTCTCTCTCTCTCTCTTCCTCTCTCTCTCTCTCTCTCTCTTTCTCTCTCTCAAGTCATTGTAGTCTCCAACTTCTCACCTGTCTGAGAATATTGATTCTACTGTCTTTCTGAGTCCCTCAGAGGTGACTAGGTGACCTTCCTAGCCTTACCATTAGGGGTATTACAAATCAATCCAATCTACTACAGTCACTCTACTGCCCCATCTTTACAGTACAGGACACACACAAACACTTTATTATGGCACAAAGTCAGGACCTTGTGGACTGCTTGTGGTGTCGGTGCCATGCAGAGGGAGGCCGCGGGTCTCCAGCACTGAGAGAGATGGAGGGAAGGACAACAGACAGTGTCTGGGGTTATTAAAATGAGGCCCATGTAAAATGTAAATCTCACAAGCCCAGAATAGCCATAATTACAGGAACTACATTCCCCACAGAGCACAGAGGAGCTACTTAAGGTCTGGGTCAGTAGTCCTGTATAAGGGAGAAGGTTCATTAAAGGCCAGTCGGTCAGAACTGCTCTTTCTGGAGCCCATGTTAGAGATAATTCCATTAATCATTAAGTTATATATAGACTGATAACCCCATATTAGTGCAGCAAGGTGGGGTGGACTGCCTGGACAAGATCAGGTGGTTTAAAGATCTTACCTGGATCACCTCAGGCTATGATATTTATAACCTGAGGCAAGAGGTAGAACAGACTGAATCAGCCCAAATCAGAACCACTGAGTCTTTCAGTACAGTACTGAAAGTCCTCTGTACTGAGAGACCACTGTACTGAAAGTTCTCTTATGGAAAGACCCCTTTCCTGAGAGACCCTTGCACTGAAAGTCCCCTGTAATGAGAGGCTTTGTGAAAAGTTTGGTATGCTGAAACACTGAGTGATTGGCAACCAGTTAAAGAGGCAAAACCACTCAGAATATAAAAGATTGAAAGGATGAGAAATGGCAAAGAAGATGCAGTAAAAGTCCTGCTGGCCCGCTGTCCTGCTGTCCAACTGTCCCGCTGTCCTGCTTCTCTGCTTTCCTGCTATTACAAGCCGACGCTGCCTCTCCAGTCCCATCAAGCAGTGCAGCCAGAGAGAACAGAAGAATATGGGTTTATTTCATGGGATGATGGCTTCAAAGGTCTCTGTGTAGAGCTATTAACAGGGAAAAAATGCAATCCTGAGGGTCTGTGTGAGAGAGAAGGAGAGAGACAGAGAGATAGACAGACAGGTAGAGAGAGAGAGAGACAGGCAGAGAGATTTTGCCCAGTTCAGAAAAGCACTTAAACCCCAAAGTGCTAACATGGGTAATAGAGAATTGGTGGGGACCAGTGTGCGTGACCTCAATGAATGAAAAGAATCCCATTAAAGTTTAATTAAATTGACAAGAAGGCAAGACTCTGCACCTCCAAAAACATCGTCCTGATAAGTTGTCCCTGCAGCCAAGATCATGACCCGCCTCCTGGCCACGCCCCTTAACAATGACTCAGCCTCTCAAAACATGGCCACGCCCCTAAACCATGACCCTGCCTCCCAAAACATTGTTTGTGATCGTGAACACACTGGAAAAAAGTGGCACATTTACTATAAAAACTATGCACACACAGACACACACACACACACATAACATTTGAGCACTTAGCTGTATCCGAGTTGAGATGGGTTCCGCCCTTGCCCTGGTGCCCCGCCCCCACCCCTGTACTCCATTACCAGCCACCCAGCTGAACGCTGATTAATCTCGCAACAAGTGTAAATAGGATCATTACTGAGGGTTTAACAGGGTACTGCTGCATGCGATTAACACCAGCGGAAAAACACCAGAGAGACAGAGTGAAAGGGAGAGAGAGAGAGAGAGAGAGAGAGAGAGAGAGAGAGAGAGAGAGAGAGAGAGAGAGAGAGAGAGAGAGAG
>JAOYMR010000003.1:15938119-15973917 GCA_025802075.1 Tenebrosternarchus preto | reverse complement strand
CCCCCCCCCCCCCCCCCCCCCCCCCCCCCCCCCCCCCCCCCCCCCCCCCCCCCCCCCCCCCCCCCGCCTGCGCTCAGATGTTTAAAATGGCTTCCTCCTCTTCATGTTCCTATCTACTCTTCTTCACCTCACTCTGCCACCTCAGGCTCCAAGTGTGTCCTGCTTTGTCCTGCAAAAAGCACACACACTCACACTCACATACACACACACATGCACACACACAGACACGCACACATATGCACACACACAGTCACACACACATGCACACACACACACACTCACGCACAGACACACACACATACACTCACACACACACACACACACAAACGCACAGACACACACACATACATATCTTTGTCTCTTAGTTTAAATTAAGCTTTGTACCTGAGTTTAATAAACCCACCAGGTTGTTTTCTCTCTGACTGCTCTTTCTGCCCTTCAAGTGCCCTCCACACCTCCAAAGCTGCCCCCCTCCCCCCAGAACCTCTGTGTGCTCCACTAATTCAGGCAAATGAGATGCATCCACCAAAGACAAAAGGTGCGACGTATCCCAGCATGCCTTACCTACTGGATGGGCAGGTAAAGAGGCCACGAGAGACGGCAGGAGAGTCTCAGACGTCTCGTTCTGTGAGATCCTGCCGCCCTGGCCTTCAGTCAGAGGTTTGTCTCCTAAGAGACTAATCAGGCTTTTGAAGCCTCCGGTCTGAAGTTCTCCTGGAGAAGAGTATTAGAGAGATGCATTTGTCTTTCACATAGAAACTGGGCTCCTCTCAGTAACCACTTAAAGAGCATCACTAGAGTTACTTAATAACACCATTAGCATCTGATTTCAAAATGACATCATTTTAAAATAACAGTTTCGCCAAATGCTCTTGTTGCTAATGAATTATAGCTGCTTAGGTTATGTTAACTTATGCAAATGAGGCCATGCTAATTGTAGCAAATTAGCATTTTTATTTGTGGTTGGTGCTATTAATGTTTGGGAGGAAGCATGTCTTTAACGCTCCAGTCCATTCCCAGTTTGATTCGAGGTGAGTGCGAAGCGGCCCCTCCTCCTCCTTGGGCCTGCAGGCGGGAAGAAGCGGCTCCGTGCGGACAGCTGCCTCACTTTAGCGTGACCTTTCTCGTTTCCGCGGTGCCGCGGTACCGCGGGGCGAGTGCGGGCTCGGCGGCTGGGAACGGCGGGCGGCATGTTTGATGATGCGTCCGCCATCTGCTTCCCCGAAACGCGCCGCCTCTCCTGCCTCTCCAGCGCTTTCTGCTGACTCACCGTCTGTCTGCGGCTCGGTGCCGCGCCTCCCTTGCTGGGTGATGGAGTGAAGCGACGCGCTGGAGCTCGACAGCCCCGTTTAGGGCACTTCATCACACCCAGCCGCCGCCGGCGGACGGTGATCTCGCAGGAGAAAGGCCGCGAGCGTCTCCCATGGGGCGAGCGTGCCTGTCTGACTGAGGTGTCTTCTCTCCCTCTCTCTCTCTGTGCTGGAGCAAAATAATGAGCAACAGAACTTTCTAGCTCAGATCTGTTCAGGCTCAGTTGTCGATTCTAGCAGGACCTGCTTGGAACAGGTCAGTCATGGTGGGAGAAAAACAAGGCACAGAGAGCAAATTAGCACAGTTTCAGTAAAACGCCTGCCAGTCAGGGACTGAACTACGTTTGAGCGATGTTTGAGCAGAGTGTGAGCAGTGTTTGAGTATGGTTTAAACTACGTTTGAGCGATGTTTGAGCAATGTTTGAGTGGTGTTTAAACTACGTTTGAGTGATAGTTGAGCGATGTTTAAGTAATGTTTGAGCTATGTATGAGCGAATTAGCACACTGTGTAGGTGGCTTACCTGCCAGTCAGGTACTGAGCTGTCCAGTGAGCTGCGATTAACACTGTGACAGTGTGACAGTCAACAGTGAGACTCCCTCCAGCAGTGAGACTGTCTCCCTCCAGAAGTGAGACCGACTCCTTCTAGGAATGAGAACGACTCCTTTCAGTAGTGAAACTGACCCCCTCCAAAAGTGAGACCAACTCCTTCCAGCAGTGAGACCGACTCACTCCACCAGTGATACTGACTACTTCCAAATGTGAGACCAACTCCCTCGAGCAGTGAGACCAACTCCCTCCAGAAGTGAGACTGACTCCCTTCAGCAGTTAGACTAACTCCCTCCACTGCATTTGCTGCATATAATGTCTCATATCATTGCTGTTCTCAGCAGTGAATTACTGATTAATCTGTAAGGCTATGATATAAAGAAGGACATAAATCATTGACTGATCTCTCTTCCTTTTTTTCTCTCTCTTTCTCTCACACACACTCTTTGTCTCTCATTTTTCTTGAGATGAATAGTTGGTAATCATTCCCTGAATACTGAGCACGGGCCCGACACACTTGGAGAATGTCAACAGTACAACAACGCCGTTGAAGCCCTTGGGAAACCAAGGTCTCCTTTCTGAGCCATTAAAGCTCTTGTAAGAAGTACAGCTCTGGAGTCATTCTGAATTCAGGAAAGAAATCATATCCCTTTAATTATGTATCACCATTATTTCTTAAACCAGATCACCAAGAGAACACACACACACATACAAAATCCTTCCTTTATCAAATACATGCATTTGCAGGCATGCAAAACAGCTGTTGAACACTGTTTCCATGGTAATATATACATAAAAAATACTCTGTGGTATGAAATGCTAATTTGTGCATGTGTAAGTGTATTGTCGGTGGGTATTTTCCGTGTGTGTAACTGCACGTCTGCTGCAGTGTGTCCTTTACGTCTGCAATAGTTTGGCTTTTGACTAAACAGTCTTTCCAGGCTTTGAGGCTGTGAACTGGTTTCCTCTCACACGTCTAGCGCACGTCTCTGGCAGTGTAAATGTGTTTCATGGGCAATTACTGTGACCGCCAGGTGACCCTGACACCAGCACTGAGGCTTATCGGTGACAGGCTACTGATTGGTTCTACCAAGCCACACACCTGAGAAGAAGATGGGAAAAATGCACTCTTTCATGGTTCTGAACAGCTAATGGATAACTCTGGACTGATGTAGTCAAATAGCTCTTCAGAAGGCAGAACAAATTCTCTTGCCATTCAAGCTCCTCAGTTGAGCTAACAGAGTCAATGGAGGATTACAGAGGGGGGAGGGGGGATTACAGGGAGGGTGGGGATTAAAGAGGGCCAGGATTACAGAGAGGGTGGGGATTACAGGGGGCGGGGATTACAGAGAGGGTGGGCGGGTACTAAATGCTGTCGTTTCTAAATGCTGGAGATGCCATATTCCTGTTCCTTATGTTTTCTGTTCTCTTAAATAGTTTCCTTTGGTACTTGAAATGTTGATGTGACTATTATTACATTAAAGTGTATCAATAAAATTGTGTCACAGCTACAACAAATATTCAGTGGTACCAGGGCAAGAGTAAACCAGCCAATCTGAGAGTAGACCAGCCAGCAAGAGAGTAGACCAGCCAATCTGAGAGTAGACCAGCCAGCATGAGAGTAGACCAGCCAATCTGAGAGTAGACCAGCCAGCATGAGATTGTCTTATGCTGGATGCCATTAAATATTAAGAATTTACTAACAGGGAATTTTAAAAATCCAGTTAAAAATAGCCTGACCTTCTATGAAAAAGCATTCCAGTCTCAACTCAGATCAAGATCTTTCTGTCCACTGGCCTCCTGGGCTCTGGATGCAAGGTTTGGTTAATCGTCCAATTGAATATGCATAAGCTGGCGAGCCTGGTTTCCTCTTTTTCTGATGGTATTGTTTGTTTAACTTTGATTGACAGCCAGATCCCGCCTATGGAGGCGGAGATGTAGAGCTATGCCAAATCAGAGCCAGCGTAGTCATGAATATGCAGGAGCACCTGCCGGTGGGCGGCAGTCTTCAGGTTCAGTGCTCAAGTGCAGACAGAGAACCTTGGATTTGGACAGCTGAGAGGAAGAGAGACATATACAGGGAGAGAGTGAGAGAGACAAGAAGAGAGAGACAGGAAGAAAGAGATACAGAGAGAAACGAGAAGGAAAAGGGTGGTTAGGACTTCGGATGTGAAATGTCACAGGCTAGTTCATGTCTACAGGAAATTTAAGTGGGCATGTGTGTGTGTGTGTTTTTTGTTTGTACGTGTGTGTGTGTGTGTGTGTGTGTGTGTGTGTCAGTCCAAGCCTATCCATCAGTGACTCTGCTTTCATACTCAACAGAGGTGCGTTTTACATTAATCTGCCATCCTCCTATTCCATGTAAGGTGGAGGGTCTGGTTTGATCCTGCTCCTGAATGTCATCCTCCTGGGGCAGGTGATGCAACGGCCAGGAAACTCCCCACGCTGGTGCGCTTGCCTGAGGGCGACCGTGCGCACCATCACTCCCGCAGCATCATCAGAGGCTCTGGGGAGGAACACGGACTGCCGAGGGCCAAGGTTAGGGGTGTGGCTAGAGGACTGCACAGGCAAACCACTCCATTCAGTGTGTTGAGCTGATGAGAGTTGGTTTAAGGCCTGATTGTAATAGACAAGACTGCTTGCTTTTGATATGGGATATGAGGGTGTGAAATGTGACGAGGCCTCTAGAGACTCTAGAGTATCTCTCTCTCTCTCTCTCTCTCTCTCTCTCTCCCTCTCTCTCTCAGGCACACACACATATACACACACGCACACAAAGAAAGAAAAGCCTCTCACACAGAGAAGTGTGGAAAAGAAGAAGTTAGGGGAGTTGATTGGGTGAATAGTGTCAAACTGAGAAAGAGAAAGAACAGTGAGCCCGTGGGGACACAGAGTAAGGAAGGATCTGTGAGGAGGACGCAGTGTGTTTTCTCTCTGTGATCCTGCCAGTTCTCTGTCTTTTCCTGCCTTTTGAGGCTGTTTGTGTCAGAGTTGCAAAAGGACAACAGCTTAATTTAAAGGCTGAAGGGCCTTCGGCTACAATGGAGGAAACAGTACTGAAAAGTGTTGGAGTTGGAGACCGTTTGGAGGTCCTGTGGTTACATCAGCTCACTGCTCACACTCCATTGTATTTGTGCACAGTACTACTACACCATTCCGGTTGCTATGGAGACCTCTGGCTGACTGGTGCTCTTTGACTGCCTGTTGAGGGCAACCTGGGTTTGTCTTCTGGTGGTCACACAGAGCTGGAGTCAGCACACATTACCAGCTCAGTCGCAGAAACATAATCTCAATGCAATTAAATTGTCATAATAAAGACCACAGGCCTGGGCTGTTGTGTGTGTGCGCGCGTGTGTGTGTGTGTGAGCGAATGCGTGCATGCATGCGTGTACGTGCATGCGTGCAAGTGTGTGTGTGTGTGTTTAGACAAATCACTGTAAACGACACATTGCATGTCGTAGCAGTTCCTGCAGAAGGTCAGATGTGCCAAAGGCCGCGGGTTGTTTCACGCCTGCCTCTCGTTGTGTGGAGTGTGTTCCTGCTCGCGGGAGCAGCCGTGAGCAGAGCGTGTGTGAACAGAGTCGCACATGGACCTAGTCAAGACATGAGCAAACGTGCCGTGTTCACCACCACTCGCCTGCCTTCTGACAGGGCAGATTAATGGCTGATGCTGACAGAGCTTGAGACAGGACTCTCTGCTTTTCTCCTTCTCTCTTCCCTCTCTCTCTCTCTCTCTCTTTCTCCTTTACTCTCTCCCCTACTCTCTCTCTGTGTTTCTGTGCCAGTGAGCAACTTTTCACCCTCTTTTCTCAAAGTGGGAAGTCAGAGACAGGAAGTGGAATCTGACTGATTCCAGGCACACGTTTTGCTCGCATGTTGAGGGTCTTTATGCCTGAGATTTGGTGTCTGTCAGAAGCTGCCCCCGAGTCACGTTTCGGAGTCACGTATTGGAGTCACGTATCGGAGTCACGAGGCACCGAGGCACGTGGACTTCTCAAGCACGCTTGCAGATATCTCACTTTACTTCTCCCACACCAAACAAATGTTAGCGCAGAAGCTACAGCAGGCTGCTGTGTAACTGTAACTGTCTGGCTGTAATTGCAAGAAGAAAAATCAACATTTTGTTCGTAATGAGAGGCAAAGTTTGACAGCAGCTCCAGTATGAAGTGTGAGCTTCTCCGTGGGTTCTCAGGGCAGTTGGTCTAATGTTACGAGCTGATTTAGTAGATAATGCCCAGCTCAGTCCTACACGTATCAGCATGACCTGATCCACACCTCAGGAACCCTTCACTTGGTAATCCTCCCTGGCACATCGCTGGCACAGCAGTGAGGCGAGTAACAGCAGGGCATCCACCTCACACACGCACGCACACACACACACACACACACACACACACACACACACACACACACACTATCAACCTGTCTTCTAAAAAAAAAAAGCACTTGGACCTGTGGAAATGTGCTGAGGCCTTTTCCAGCAGCTTCACTCTCTCCTCCCAGTGCAGAGACACGCAGAGTCTCTGAGATGATTGCACCATCTCCCGCCCCACCTTCCCTTCTATCGTGTTCATTTGTTCCCCTGTTGTGCTCCGGCTGCTGGGAACCTCTCACTCCTCTCACTCCTCTCACTCCTCTCACTCCTCTCACTCCGCCTGCAGCACTGAAGCATGTTAAAGTCACTGGGGATCGGTGTATTAGCTGGAGAAAGAGAAATCTATCTATGCATCTATCTGTCTATCTATCCATCTATCCGTCTATCTATCTATCTAACTGTCTATCTGTCTGTCTGTCTTCTGGGAAATCTCGAACGTGATGTGTTTGCAAGGACTACACATGCTGGTGTGGCTGGTTTGTTTCTTGTTTGTGAAGTATCCCATGGTGAAAAGAGGGAGGTGGTGGATCTGAGCCAGTGTGTGCATGTGTGTGTGTGTGTGTGTGTGTGTGTGTGTGTGCGTGCTTGCGTGCGTGTGCATGTGTGTATGTATGTACATGTGTGTGTGCGTGTGTGTAAGACGTGTGACCACCCAGATCTTTCTGTTTTGAGGTTATTGTTATCATTCTGACCTTATTGTTATATTATTGTTATATTATTGTTACATTATTATGACTCTGCTTTTTTTATTCTTTGTTGTTGGCTGTTATGGTGTTTTTTCTCTTATCATTAATTCTGACCTTCTGCTCTCATCCCACATCATGGCTTAAGGGCATACGTTCAAAACACACACACACACACACACACACACAGAGAGAGAGACACACATTCAAGTAACTATGGTTTTGCTAATGTTATTGAACTACCACTATATTAACCCTGTAGTATGCTATCAGCAGGTTGTTTGTGATTTCTGGTAGCTGCTGTCTCTCTCTGTTGGATAGGTCATGTTCTGCTTGGTAGGGGAAAAAAGCTGATTAAACCCTTTTCATCATGTGTGTAAGTCACTGAGTACCATGCTTATTCCCCCTGAGCTCACACTAATGTTTGTTTGCTGCGAAGATTTAGCGCTAATGGACTTTGCTAATGAATAAATCGTACATTTTATTTGAAACCCGTTGAGCAAAGCATCTTGCTCTTTTTATTATGTTTTATTTTTTAGAAAGTCGTACACACACACACACACACACACACTGAGGATTTTTATATTATTGTAATTCACTTGCTTGTTGAAGGATGTGTTCTGGTGTAGTGGCGGGAAAGAGATCAGCCATGGATATTGTTCCTGAATGGTGCTGGATTTGCCCTTCGATCTCTTCTGTGCTGTGGTGAACACACACATCGGTATCGCCCTCCTCTCTCCGCAGATCCACGGCTCATCCCAACTCGAAGCTGTTCGCATTATTGTTGCCTTTCTCCCTGCTTTGAGTAAAACCCTGTTCATTACATAACAGCACAAAACATCAGGCAGCGTGATGCAAACGTAGAATTTCATCGTGCACTAATGAGCAGTAATGGAATGCACACGTGACGTAGGCAGGTGCTGACGTGAGTCCTCTGACTGTTCAGTTACCTTAATATAACTGAGTCAACATGCTCAGGATTATGTCATCATAACATAGAACACAAAACAGACCATGTCATACATACATTTCAGTGCTGTTACCATCTACACTTCGTGTTACCATGACGTGTTACTGTCTGAGTGTTCCTGGCATTTTGCTGTGCTGATGTTAGTCCAGTGAACCGTACAGTGTGTAGATTTACTATACATTACACAGGAGAGCTCTCAGCTTTGGCCTGCTGATCCAGGATCAGCGAGAGCAGGGATGGTGCTGATATTCCCAATGGCTTGGGTTTCCCTCATTCAGACAGCTCCACAGGGAGATGCTGTGATGTCCTGGCACAATACCAACCCTCAGGGGAAGCTGCGTTCTGAAACCGCTTTTGTGTTTTACAGTAGCTTCCGCGTTTATGAACAGTAGCTTCCCATTGCTCAGTGTGTTTGGGGAATGTTGGGAAATTTGTGGATCAATCTTAATATTGTGAATTGTTCGTGAAGGTCTTGTGGGCTTGTGAAACCTTGTTATTAGCAATAAAATGTGGATGTACTCAGTGTTGGAAATGAGAATGTTTTCTTTAGACCTTTACTTAGACTGTAGATGCTCTTTCTTCTGAAGCAGTAACAGTCTGGTTCAATTATAATGGCTTAGTTACAGGTGCTTTCTGGCTGACATAGGCTTCATCTTTAGTTTAGGGAAAAAGTTAGGTGGATAGTTCTGTTGTCATGGGAATTTGGGAGATGTAGTTTGCTGAGTAAGAGTGGTTATTGTAGTCCTTAGAGTGGCTGTTATTGTTACATTTTACATCCCGAGAGCTATTTTGTGTCACCAAATTAATACATTTTATCTGAGAGAGAGTAGAGACGCTGTGCCCTGCAAGTTCACTCACCAGGTCCCTCAGCAGTGAGTTAAACTGATGAGCTGTCGTTTTACTATTTCAGTACATTTTCTTATCAAGATTGGTCAGATGTTACAGCAGTTCTTTGGAACAATAACATAAGCAGAGACATATGTGAACCAAAATACAAAGGTGGTCTCATCTCAGAGGGTGGAGATGCTCTTATCTCTGAGGGTGGAGACGATCTCACGAAGGTGAGGCTTTCACCTTTTCGTGAGACTCTTCACCAGGTGTTCAGTTCTTTAGAAACCTGCAGTCAAGGTATGCTGTAACAACTGCACTGTAATGGTCTTGTATCAACTGTAGTCAGGTTGTACTGTAATGACAAGGCGCTGTAACACATCTACATCATCTATGTCAGATCATGACAATTTGTCTGCATCAGCAGTAATCAGATCATGCTGTAATGATAATTGTCATCTGTAGTCAGGTCCATCCCGTAACAACAATGGGCTGTAATGCATCTGCGTCAAATGTAGTCGGATCATCGTGTAACAACAGGGTGCCATAATGCGACTGGGTCAGCTGTAACCATGTCATGCTATAATGGCAGTGCTGTAACGTGCTGAGGCCTGTGCTATTGAAACCATTCCCAGTGTTCCAGAGGCTTCAGTACAGGATCACCTGACTGGGACTTTAGTTTAGAAGTGAGGGTGACATTCTTATAATTACCACTCAGCTCCGTGATGTCCCAGTTGGAAAATTGCAGAATTACTTATTCATGTGTCTCGTCACTACAAAGAGGAAGAGAGAGAGGAGGATGCAGTGAAGAGGAGAATAGGAACTTGAATATCTCCCTCTTGAAGCTGATGGACATTTTAGTCATGTAGTGCTTATGAAGTACTGGTGCAGGAACTCTTAGTATTCAGCAGAGACTGTATTGTTTTTAGAGAGATGAGAGAGAAGGAAAAAGAGAGGAAGAGAAAGAACGAAAGAGTAAGAGAGGGGGAGAGAGAAAAGGAGAGAAACACAGGGAAAAAGTTGAACTGCTTGTCACCCTTTGACTGCAGGTGCAGACATAATGTCTTTCTCTCTGTCTCTCTCTCTGTCTCTCTCTCTGTCTCTCTCTCTCTTTCTCTGTTTTTCTGTCTCTCTCACGGTCCACCTTGCAGGCCCCAGTTGCCATGGTAACTGGCGGAGGGAGTACCGCAGTGTTGGAGCAGAGGGACTCATTCAGCCTCTGGAATGTGGTCTCATATCAAATAAGCACAACTCTCTCTCTCGTTTTCTCTGTCCCTTCACTCACTCTGTCTGTTTCCTTTTCTGTTTCTACATCTCTCTCTCTCTCTCTCTCTCTCTCTCTCTCTCTCTCTCTCTCTCTCTCTCTCTCTCTTTTTCTTCTGTTCCTCACTGTCATGGTTTCTCTCCTCCTCCAACCTCTCTACTGACTGCCTTTAGCTGATCTCTGATCAGTTGTGTGACAGTCAGGTTTTCTCACACACTGTGTACAGCTGTTTTCCTGCCTAGGATTCTGTGTATGTGTGTGTGTGTGTGTGTGTGTGTGTGTGTGAGAGAGAGAGAGAGAGAGAGAGAGAGAGAGAGAGTCTTCATATATTTCTAGGACAAAAATATCCTGACTATGTAGGAAAACCAGTGTTAAGGTACATTGTGGGAGCCAATAAAATGATTTTGACAAAGTAAAGTACATTTTACAATAGCTACATGTTTTAACTTTGGGGTTTCGAATTAGGCATAATACATACAATGTGTGGAATATGCAGGAACTCACAGCTTGACAAGGAATAAAAGTATATTTGTGTTTGTTCATCTGCATGTTTGTTCATGTGCATGTTTGTGTGTGTGCTTGTGTGTGAACCTGTGTGTGTATGTGTGTGTGTTTGTGTGTGAACCTGCGTGTGTGTGTGTGTGTGTGCTTGTGTATGAACCTGTGTGTGTGTGTGTGTGTGTGTGTGTGTGTGTGTGTGTGTGTGTGTGAGCTCTAAGTGAGCTTTGACTAAGCTCTGAGAGTGCCTGGGGAGGCTTATTAAAACAGCCAAGCCAAGGACCCTGGTAAGTGGTCACCCATTAGAAAGCATTTTACAGTCACAGTTATGAGAGATATTACATCTCAGTGAATTCATCTCTCTTTCTGTCTCTGTGTCTCTCTGTTCCACTTTCTTTCTGTCTCTGCGTTTTTCCGTTCGTGTCTCTCACTCTCTCTGAAGGGGTTCATTAAATCTTTGCCCTGACTCTTTAGTTTTAGAAAAATACTTCACTCCAAAAGAGAAATTAAAGAAGGGAAGAAGGGAGGAGAGAGACAGAGAAAGAGAGATAGAGATTAAGTTTGAATGAGTGTAGACATGTGAATGAGAGAGGGAGGGGCAGAGAGACTCGCTTATCTCCTTGCCCTGCAGTTTTGACACTGATGTGTTGACACTTACCGTGGATATCATTTTGTCTCCTTCTTTTTTTTTTTTAACTCAAATGTTCCATTTGCATAAAGAATGAGCTAATAATGCTACAATTACTCCACCTGCCATATGTGGATTTAGTTACTGGATTAGCGCCAGATTTGGGCGGGAAAAAAGCAGATGACAGCACGTTTGCTGCACAAAAGAACAGACTCAGACTCCTAAGTGTATTTTAACCTTTTAAACGGCACAGTTACCATTAAAACCTGCCGCTGCTCCAAGCATCCCTGCTATTCTGAATCACTTATTATGGAAATATAATGGAATTCATTAGAAATATTATGGAATTCATTAGAAATAACATTGCACATTGTCACCCTTCCAGAAGTTTCCAGTATAAGTCTACAGACACTGTAGATCAGTGTTTTCTAACACAGTTCTCAGGATCCACTATATGCTTTCGTGTTTTTTGCAAAAAACGTGGAGCTGTCTGGTGAACTCCAAGGACTGGAGTTGGAAACACTGGTCTAGACAGTTCTTCTAAAAAGATAACATGTAATCTCTTCTCGCAATGTGATAACATGTAATCTGTTCCCACAGTGTGCTAAGATGCAATCTGTTCCCACAATATGACAACATGTAATCTGTTCCCACAATGTGACAACATGTAATCTGTTCCCACAGTGTGATAAGTTATGAAAGGAATTCCATTCCACTCCTAGCTTTTACTACAAGTCCTCCATGTGTTGGTCAGTGGGCCGTGCTTAGGTGTCGTAGGGGACGTTTTCTCTCAGCCACAGCGTTGCATCTGAGGACACTGTGTGTGGAGTGTGGACAGCAATTAGCTGCTGAACTGAAAGGATTCATTTCAGTGTAATTACAAACCTGTGTAATCGAGCTCTTTCTGCAGCCTTTTATATGTGCTGTTGCAGTGTCCAAATAAACAAACAAACAGACAAACACAGACACTCTGCATCTTTCTCCTCTAATTACAAACATATCCAATTAATTACACACAAATACACACACATACACAATCCATTAATTTAAGGATATGTAGAATCATATTGGCAGTTATGCTCATTCACTGTTAGTGATTGCAAACAGCATTAGCAGTTGAATGTGTGTGTGTATGTGTATGTGTATGTGTGTGTGAGAATTGTCTCTCACTTCAGGACAAAGCAAAAACTTCATCCAACTCTTTCAACTCTTGCCAAAATGGTATTTTTGCATCCAAACTCCACACACAAATATCAAATAGTCCAATTTTTCTACACAACAACTACACACTGATGAGATAAACACTGGAAAACACCACTAGCTTGTGTTTTTTGAGTTTTCAGTGTGCAAGACTGTAAACGTCTGTAATAGTGCTCTTACATACATGCATTTTCACAAACATACAGGCTATTAATGTATATTCATTGCATATACAGCAAAAAAAATCAAACAGTTACTTGAACAGCACTGCAAAGCACATGTTGTATATACTATAATACACAGATAACAACAGTCTTGTGACCTTTTGGGATCCGCCCACAGGGGCTCATCGTCGTCACATGTCGTCTCTGGTCAGGCAGCTAGGGAAAAGCCGCCGGGAGGAACATGGCCATCCCATCATGCTCCCTCACCAAGGTCACTGTAAGCTTCCTCCATCGTCTGGAGAAGAGATGTGCCCTGGTGGGTTCAGCGTTCATACACCTTCCACCTCCACGCTGAAAACATCTCTTCAGTAGGATTGAGAGGTGCGGTGGCAGGCACAACAAACTGCGGGCGTTTGTGAGCAGCACAATGGAAACTTGCGTCGTCCCAGGCGACAACAAACCTGGACTGTTCCGGTCTGTCGCCCTGGTGATGGGGAATCAGTGTGTTGTGCAGTGTATTGAGGAAGGTGATGATGTAGGCAGTTTTGCAGGGACCAAGAGAGGCGTGATAATGAACAACACCATGCTGGCTAATAGCTGCACATGTGATGTTTGGCACCAGACATGACACAGGGACACTGACGATGTCATTATGTCCTGCGTCTGCCTCTCTGTCTTGTTTTGGCAAAGCTGCAGGCATCTTCATTAACGTGAAGGAACGTAAAGAAACTTGGGTTCCACTGCAGTCGCATGCAGCTCCATCACTTTCTGAACCCCAAACATTACGGTATTGTATGACAGCAGGAAACAGGCGTAGAAGCAGAGTGAAGTAGCCAGTCGTGTGTTGCCCAGGACACTGGACTGTTGTAGCAGTGGGAGGAGAATCCAACACACACTCATAGCACTGCTGATTCACGCTGTCACAGTTGCACAGAGACGGTACCCTGTGGAGATGCTTCTTACATACTTGATGTCATGGCAGAAGACGACCCAGTGCAGATGGGCTCACTGAACGGATGTTGCTGAATGTGTGATGTCATCAGTAATAATGTGCTGTTGTAGTTGGTGTAAACGTATGCTGTTGTCAGCTCTCACCATGTTTGTGATGGTCTCCAACACCTGTGGGGTGAATATATGTCTTGTCCCCCCCCAGTACAGGGTAGTTTTTCAACATGAAATGAATTGTTACTATAAGTAATAAGTATTCTGAAGTGTCCAGATGATGTTTGCTACCGACGCTGGACTCTCAACCCAGGTTTAACCACATGGACATCCAAAGTGACCCAGATGTTTTACTTGGTGGTTACTCTTCCTCATCCTCTTCCTCTCTGTCTTGTATTGTCCTTTGTTGTTCAGACATGTGACCTGGGGCCTGTCTATGGAGTTTGGGCTGTGATTTGTGAAACAGGAGTGGTTTTACCTGTGAGGACTGGGTTTGAATCACTGGTACACTGGTGTGGCAGTTTTTTCTAAAATAATCCCTGAATCTTCAGTTTTGGATGGTGTATCTAATGTAGGGAACTGTGCTTAGTACAGTTTTAGAATTGCTCAGTGTGTTTTAGAATTGCTAAAAGAATATGTTTGTGGTTTGTGGTTTAGTATACCAGGTCAATAGATAAAAGAGTTAGTGGTTTCCAAAACTGTGCCAGTTTTTGGGATTATGTATCTGTCAAAAACTATATTAGATCAAAAGCTGCTCATGTAATGGTTCATGACCAGTGAAACAGTTTTTTCCTTCATTCCAGGCTAATGTCCGACAGGCATTGCGTTTCCCTGGGGTCCAGTGCATTGTGATGGGGTCACAGGAGTCATGGTGTCACAAGGATCACATAGGTCACGGGGTCATGGGTGTCACTTGGTTTCAGACAAGCCACAGTGAAGTATGCAGCTCTGGGGGCCGGGTCAGACCCAACTGGACCAGTACCTTTGGGCATGTGTTAAGGGTTCTGTCTGGACTCACACACGTCCTCTGGATCTCAGACAGACCTGACCCTCAGGACATGTGTACCAAAGCCATTCCCTGACTGCTAATCCCTCACATTCACCCAAGCAAATCACTGATGGTCCTGTGTTATGCTCAGAACTCTTAGCTGACTCACTCTTCCTTCCTGTTTGTACTTCTCTCCTTCTTTCTCTCTCTCTCTCACTCTGTCTGTGTCGTCGTCTCTGGTGGGACGGTCCTTCTTTATCTCCAGAATTAATTAGACTTTAAATCTGTGTTTTGCGCTCCTTCTCTTGATTTTCTCTGGCCGGTGTTTTATCTGCGCCTGCCTGCTCTGCCTCTGTTTATCTCCTCTTATTAAACTGTGTAAATCACTATTGAGCACTCACTCCTCCTGCCTCCTTCCTTCTACCTCCTCCCTCCCGCCTCCTCTGTTTGCACTCTGCACTTATCTGACCTGCACATGTGGCAATTACAGCCGGCTGACCAGATCCGTCTGAAAGGGGAGGTGCTGCGCTGGGTTTTTTATGTACAGTAGCTGTTGCCTACGGTTGGTCTATTAGCAGAAGAGTGTGTGTGTGTGTGTGTGTGTGTGTGTGTAGATGTCTATGTCTGTGCTTTTATTGTAAGTGTGCTAGTTCTTCTCTCTGTCTGTCTTTCTCTCCTATCTCTTAATGTTTCTCTCTGTCACTGCTTCTCTCTCTCTCTCTCCTTCCCTCATTCTCTCTCTCTTTCTTTCCTGTTCATCTCTTCTTTCCTGTCTCATTGTCTGGTGTCCTTGCTCCTCTCTTGTCTCTCTGTCTTGCTGTCTCACTGCCTTGATGTCTCACTGTCTCTATCTCTCACTCTCTCTCTGCCTCACTCTCAACTATCTCTCACTGTCTCTCTGCCTCACTCTCTCACTGTTTCTCTGCCTCACTATCTCACTGTCTCTCTGCCTCACTCTCTCACTGTTTCTCTGCCTCACTATCTCACTGTCTCTCTGCCTCACTATCTCAACGTCTCTCTGCCTCACTCTCTCACTGGCTCTCTGCCTCACTGCCTCGCTGGCTCATTGCCTTGTTGTCGTCAGGCTTCAGACGGTTTCGTTTCTGTTTTGTTTCTGTGGCGTGTGAGGAATGGTGAGGTGGCTGGGCCCCACACCCACCCCATGCCCGCCTCACGCTGACTCAGTGCGGATGGTGGCGAGGACTTCACCTGGGAGCTCGGGGGGAAGGAGGCAGATCGTAGTCAGCAGGGGCAACACTCTAGTGGAGGGGCTTGACCTCCTGTAGTGTGCAAGAAGTGGCAGAAGAATGCAGGAAGCTCATGTCATGAGTATTATCATTTTTGCAAGACTCCTGCAAAGGACACTATAAATCTATATATCTCTGTGTCTGTGTGTGTGTTACATTTCTTGTTCATGTCCATTATTTCAATGTCTCTCTCTCTCTCTCTCTCTCTCTCTCTCTCTCTCTCTCTCTCTCTCTCTCTCTCCCTCTCTCTCTCTTGCTTCTTCTCCCTTTCTCTCCCTCCCTCCCTCTCTCTCTCTCTCTCTCTCTTCAAACCCAGACTATTTTGACCTTTACTGTGCGGAAGTATATACTCTCTTCCAGAATCCTGACCACCACAGGCTCCATCAGTTGCCTCAGGCAATGTGACACACTCACACTCTTTCACCCACACACACTATTTCACACACACTGTCACACACACACTCTCACATTCTGACGAACAGCCCTGACTCCTGCCTATCAATGACCCCTCTTCATTTCTTCTGCCTGCGGTCACAAAGAGAAGGTCCTGACACAGGCAGTCCTGCCACTCCAGACACTTCATTCACTCTTAGTCCCAGTTCACTCCCATTTCAGAGCTCACGGGATGTCAGTTAAGGTTGTTAACAGCCTTTTGGAATGAGATTATCCACGCATTTTTCCTCCTCTTTTTAGACGGGGGTTCAAAGCGGCGGTTCGGCCCAGAGGAATCTCCGGATTCTGGGAACTCTTTTGTTCAGCCAGCTCCGCCTGCGGCTTCTCCGACCGCCTGCCTGACGGCGCGTCTTTCCGTCCGGCAGAGATGCTGCTTCCATTAGAGCCGCGACTCGTGACGTAGACGTCGGGGATTTCAACCCCTGACCCTGGGTGATGCATCAAGTGACCTAGTCTGCAGAGTCATTCTCCGACAGCCTGTAGGGCTGGAAGCAACCCTGCTCCTGCACCTCCAGGCTGATCGTAGCCTCTCTAAACATCACCCGGGTCCCTGCTGGTGCCATCAGAGTCCTGCATTAGCTCACCGTAGCCCCACCTTCCATGACAGCACAAATGGATGGTTCCTGTTGAAAATGACATTTTCTTCACGGTCCATCAGGAGACAAACACCCAGTGCATCTACACTGAACACTTAATTCCCAGGTTCATTTATAATTTAATATGCTTTTATTTGTCCTCTAGTTGAGGCTAATTCACAATGGTCCACTTACTATTAATATCACCGTATAATTGCTTTACTTAAAAAAACCCGTAACAAACATAAATCTCCCTTTTCTCTGAACACTTCTCTGCTCTAACACCTGGAAAAAAGGCTCAGAGAGTATTTCCTGCGTGGAGCTATAAACTGCTGTATCCCGGGAGCTATGGTGGCGGCTGCCTCTCTGGAGTGTCCTAATAAAGAATGTATTTGCTCTTGGGCACAAGGCATCTTTGCATTAATCATCCAGCACAACATTCGCTTCACAGTCAGGCAACGTTGGATAAAGCTGCTCGTTAAAATGTTAACGACTTTCAGGAACTAATCCCGGCCCGAGTCCTGGTCGCCGTAGAGAAGGGGCGTGGCCAGCGCTGGCAGTGTTCCGAGTATGACAGCCGAGCTAGGGTTTCCGTTCGGGAACACTTCACCTGGAAAATCTACCATCACTAATAATACATGAAGGCTAACAGAACACATTAGCGCTGTGTGAATGAGATCACACTAACTCATGCCCACTCACACTAATGCAGTTATTAACCACTTTAGGCTTTTGAATGAGGGTTTTCCTTTAGCCTAAGTATAGATCTGGGAGTTGGTCAGAGGGCAGACAGCCTGACAGAAGAAAGGCTTTGAGGCTCGTCTACCCAAGATGCAGTTCAACTAGAGAGGTCTATTAAGAAAAGCTAGCAATAACTGCTACCTACCCTGTGTACTCATTACTGCATGGTACTCAGTACTGTGTAGTACTCATTACTGTACAGTACTCATTACTGTACAGTACTCATTATTGAGTAGTACTGATTGTGTGGTATTCATTACTGTGTAATACTCATTGCTGTGTAGTACTCATTACTTTGTAGTACTCATTACTATGTAGTACTCGATACTGTCCAAGTAGTTCTGACCCAAGTCTTCATTTGAGCTCAGCGCAAACGCGTTTTTTAAACAGTCGTTTATGTTAATTGGTCCGGTGGTGCGTGTCCCAGGCAGGGGTTTATGGGACTGCAGAAAGTCTACGTGTTTAGCCGTGATGCGTCAGTGTATGCGGACAAGACCTGAGGGAGGCCATCTGTCCACTCTCAGCTCTTAGTGCTTCACTCTCTGCCCAGCAGCTGTTACATAACCCAAAAGTGTTCGTCAGGAGACAAAGGAAGAGGAGGAGGAGGAGGAGGAGGAGAAGGGTGAGGAAGAGTGGGGATGATGTCGGCATGGGCCACGCTACTGGCCCACTGCAGTGGGTCTTTGGACAAAGGTTGCTAATCACAGCGAGCTAAATGTGAGAGACGGGGTCATTTTTCTTAATGGTTCTACTTAGTCCTGAATGCATTTCCCTGGGATTGTTCCGGTTTAAACACAAGGATTGTTGTTGGCCATAAATTAGGTGAGAAATTAGCTGAACATTGAGATTTCAGTTTAACTGAAGCTCAGCATTATTAGAATAATTGGATATGCTTTTAAAAGCTCAATTTTTATGTTAGAATAATTGTACTAATTCTCGCTGCCTAACTGGTAATAAAAAGTGTTACCATTATGGGAACTCCTTGAGCCCAAACTACATCAGGTTTTTGAGTTATACTTCACTGTGGCTTTCCCAGTGACTGCTGCAGATCAGACACACTTGATCCTTGGATCCCTGATCCTTTAAATCCTCAGTTTAGAAACACCTACGACTACACAAACAACTACACCTTCGTCTGCCTACACTCTCTGGCCTCTACATTACAGTCACAAAATGTAGTGTCTGAGCTTATTGAGCTACTGTTCCATTTGCTTTTTGCTTTCCTGGAGTGTCCAAATATCCATATGGATTCCTCCGGCTGCTTAGTGACTGAGGAATTTCTGTCTGTATTAGAGTTATTTGATTTGCACCATTTGAGTAATTATATAATATTATTCAGCAATAAGGTTATTTGGCATTTCTACCCAGACTCATTTGGAGTAGTGGTTTAATCCTCACGTCTCCCCCTGGTTCAGTCCATGGTGTATTTGGTCACAAGGTTGTTTACTTTATTCCTGATGTTGCCATACCAAAACTTGACTTGGCCAACTATAAAACTTGCTTTATAGTTCATGCTCAGCATTAATAGAATAATATAATAATAATAATGCAATAAAGATACTCTTAGTGTTGCCAGGTTACCTTTCCTGTACAACGTCATACAGGAAGGTAGCAAAGCGTTGTCAGCACTGCCATTAAGCTTCTCCAGTGTCATCTGTGATTGGCTGGTATCTTCCACTCTGGTCTGGTTCAACAACCTTGAGTGAGGACTTTCTTTTGTTTTGATTCTTTAAATGTAAAGTCGCTGTCGTCTCTGAACAGCTCCAGTCCTACACCTCCTCAGACTCCGAGCTTGTCTCTTTTCACTTTTTTGGCTCCCCCTGACAGGCTGCACTGATGAATATAGTCCTCAAGATGAGTTCCTCGGCTTTCACTGACAGGCTGTTCATATACAAACTCATCTTGAAATCCAGTGCTCACTGGATCCAGGACCTGCATCACTTCTGATGGTATATCACTCCATTCTTGCTGCTTATCTTGAATAAAATTAAATGTTTACTTTGCTTCGGCTCAGTGTCCCTTGCCTCTGAAAAACACAACTGTTACTCTTATTCTCAAAAAACACCTTTGACTATAACAAACTAACTAAATGCACGCTTATCTTAAATCTACCCTTCCTTTCTACAAAACATGGAAAGGTAGTAACCTCTCAATTAATAGAGGCTCACATCTAATAATTTGAGTCTTTTCAATTAATTAAGGTGTTCGCTCACATTACAGGACATAAATCACTTTATTAGGATAGAAAATATCCAGCACTCTGCTGTAAGCTCTGATCTTATTAATATTCTACTTCTTCTAGATCTGAGTGCTGCTTTTGATACAGTTAATTATATTTTTCTACATCCCCATCTCCATCTTCACTTAGGCTTCTGTGGAACTGCTTTATGGTTTAAATCACATGTCACTGACGGGCAGTTTTTCGTTTCTGCTGGCAAATTCAGATCACACACTGTGCCGATTTTACATGGCGTTCTGCAGGGTTCGCTGCTGGGTTGCTTGTTATTCTTATTCAAGTTCAAGTTTGTTTATATAGCGCTTTTTACAACACATGTCACAAAGCAGCTTTACAGTTGTATGGATCCATATCCCTAATGAGCAAAACCAAGGGTGATAGAGGCAAGGAAAAACTCCCTGGAGGAAGAAACCTTGGGAAGACCAAGACTCAAAAGGGAACCCATCCTCCACTGGGCAGCCCAACTAGTTTATGTTTTATTTACGTTCAACATCTTCAACATCCTTAAACTCAAGTTCAACCATTTACCATAACGGTCTGAACCATTATGCTGATGACTCTTAAACTGATCTTAGAACCTAATTATGTGTTTGTCTCCCTCCTTCCACTCTAATTGAGTGTTTACAGAGCTTTAAGCATAAGCTAAACTGGAGATCATGGTGGTGATCATGGTGGAGATCATGGTGGAGATCATGGTGGTGATCATGGTGGAGATCATGGTGGTGATCATGGTGGAGATCATGGTGGTGATCGTGATGGAAATCATGGTGTTGATCATGGTCAACATCATGTTGGTGATCATGGTGGAGATCATGGTGGAGATCATGGTCAACATCATGTTGGTGATCATGGTGGAGATCATGGAGGTGATCATAGTGGTGATCATGGTGGTGATCATGGTGGAGATCATGGTGGTGATCATGGTGGTGATCATGGTGGAGATCATGGTGTTGATCATGGTGGACATCATGTTGGTGATCATGGTGGAGATCATGGTGGTGATCATGGTGGAGATCATGGTCAGCATCATGTTGGTGATCATGGTGTTGATCATGGTCGACATCATGTTGGTGATCATGTTGGTGATCATGGTGGAGATCATGGTGGTGATCATGGTGGTGATCATGGTGGTGATCATGATGGAGATCATGGTGGAGATCATGGTGGAGATCATGGTGTTGATCATGGTGGAGATCATGGAGGTGAGGCCCAAGGGCACTTGTGCCAGGGTTAGTGATCTCAGTATTGGTATTGATGCCATCACCCAAACCTCCTTCAACCCCTTTCTGAGACCTTTTCCATTAAACGCTCCCCTTTCAGACATGTAGACTCATGAACCAAGCCAGCCTTCTTCCACCTTCAACATGCCGGTTGCCTACATAAATAAAATGCATCATCAGCATCAACACCATAATCATGGCATGCATAACCTGTTACCCAGCCATCTGTTACAGGTCAGTTTCTGACTGCAAGACCACTGCTACCTAGGCACTGATTGGCTGGTGGGATGGGGTGGAGCTTGCCATTTCGGTGTATGCATGCCAGTGAGAAATCAAATACACAGAACTATAAATGTAACACGGTAAAAGAGAGAAGAAAAAAAACCTAAACTGTCTAAATCTGAGCAATCATGCAATAAAAACCAGCTACCTTTTTAAATGCAATCATAGTGAGGGTATATTAATGTTAGTGTTTATTTCATTTTGTCGTTCAACCAAAAATTCATTTCAAGCAATAACAAGCAGTTAACATGATTTTATTAAAGTAAAATAAATTATTTGATAAAACTGAGGCAAAGCAAATTATTTAGATGAAAACAATGTTTTTGATCAACTCTCTTAACCTCCTGATTTGGTTTAATAGTAAATAAACTCACTAAGCTGAAAGTAGTCTGATGACTAACCCTCACACATCACACCTGCTCCCTCCTTTCCCTGTGAGTTGTTCCTTGTTCCAGTTTTTTAAAATGATGTTCAAGCCACTTCATTTTAGTCCTGCACATAACAGCCGAATCCTGTCTTCAAAGCTGCTGTGTCACTTAATCATGCTGAGAAATACGGCGCAGGTCTACGTTTAGACGTGTTGAACGTATCAGGACCTTTTCTGATTTGCTCTTGAAAATGCGCTGCCTGGTTAATGCATGGAAACGGCAGTGTTGTAAATCTTTGGAAATACAACGTTAGCAACCGTCTGTATTTTTACGGAAGACAAAAAGTACATTGTGCGTAAATTGTTTGTTTGTTTATTTTATTTGCTTAACATTTACTTTATTGCTATAGGGAGGCTTGTCTGCATAGGTGGAGCCCATTGAAGTTGTGCTACAGATGATTGGGCCATTCTGTACCCAGCACTGTTGCTGGCGCGGTAGTGACGTGGTAGTGAGATGGTGGTAGATGTTGCGCTGGTACTGGTGACTTGGTGGCTCTGTAGTGTTTGAGGTTGTACTGCATGCTGAGAGCAGTCTGCTACCCAAAACTATCCAAACAACAACAGCCCTGAAACTGAAACTCACTCCTGATGAAGAGTTATAGAATGGCTAACACGATCTAGAGAGGGTGGGGAGAGTATGTACTTAACATCAGGTAGCATAAGGAACATTCCTGTGTCGTTCTTCCTCAGAAATCTCCTCACTCGTTATTTCTCCAGAGATTCCAGAACGACTGACGCAGAATTTCGATGGATGTTTTTTTTGTGGCAAAATGTTTATTCTGAGCAAACCAACCTTTCTCTTCCCTGAAAGGTAATTAAAGATGATTAGCCATGTGCCTGCTGTGAGCATCATGACGCCACACTTTATCGATCTGCGTACATTAACGTGTTCATTTCTGTAATTGCAATTTGAGCTCTCCAAGTCTGGGAGAACAAGAGGGAAAATGTGCTTGAGCAATTTAATTAATGTTCAGGCATAGCAAAATGCCGTCAGTCTGTTTGTGTAAAATAAAGGGGCTCTAACCAGTGGGATCAGCAGTATAGAGGCAGAAGCAGCTCTCACTGACAAGACAGGCTGTCTTTCCTAGGCACACAGTTGCTCTGTAACAGGACAGAGAGCAAGTCCACTGAACCTGAAACAGCTGCTCTGTAACAGGACAGAGAGCAAGTTCACTGAACCTGAAACAGCTGCTCTGTAACAGGACAGAGAGCAAGTCCACTGAACCTGACACTGCCATCTTCCCAGAGGATTGTCTGTAAGAGAGCTATGTGTTTGTTTCATACTCGTGCGCACACACACACACACAGACAAACACACACACACACACACACACACACACACACACACACACATTCATGAAGTCATTTCATTCTGTGCAATGATCCTTTACTGCAATTGACCTCTGACGAAACCTTTAACCTTAAGTTTAGGCTTCAGTCTAAATCAACCTGCTGTGTGTGTGTGTGTGTGTTTGGAATGACCGGTATCACACACAGAGAATGCTATCACACAGAGTGAGTGAGAGAGAGGGATAGTGGCATCTCCTTACTGGGATACTCACTATCTCACTAGCAGGCTGTTATGATCCAGGTTATGAGGTGGTGTTGGTGGAGGTGGTGGTGTTATTGACAGCTGCTCTCTCCCCTGGCTGGCTCAGACTGAGAGAGACCTGCCTGTTATGACAGACAGGGCAGAGTGCTTTCATTTTATTAGCCTAGTCCTGGACAGCAGCCAGCAAGGCAGGAGACGGCATGGAGAGAGCTGGGTTTATATGTGTGTGTGTATGAGCGCGCGTGCTTGTGTGTGTGTTTGTGTGTGTGTGTGTTATGGTGGAGCATATAGACCTCTGTTAACTCTTTTGTAACGTTCTGTATGCTTTTGGCTCATGACATTTGTGAAATGAGGTTTGTGTGTGTGTGTGTGTGTGTGTGTGTGTGTATGTGTAGGTGTGTGTGTGTGTGTGTGTGTAGGTGTGTGTGTGTGTGTGTGTGCATTCAGTCTTTAGCAGTTGATGCCTGAGGACAGAATAGAATTTCAAAGGCTTCAACACACTGTGCTCTTTCTGCAAGTTCACAAAGTTCACACACAAACACACACACACACCAATTCTGTATGAAGAGCAGCACCTGACTCCTGCCCTGGAGGTAACACTTCTGTCCAGACCTGTCTGATACTCCACTCACAATCCCAGCCTCTGCTACACACATACATACTTCCACAGCCACACACCTGCACACACCCACACACACACACACTCCTACGCGCATACACACACACATATACTCCCCCACACTCACTCTCACATACTCACACACACACACACACACACACACACACACACACACACACACGCTTTCACAAGGTACTGGACAGCTGCGTAGGGCCATCAGCATGATGGACAGTCTGCAGCACAGAGCAGATTCATCTTCTCCCTTTGTGCCATAGCTGGACAGCCAGAGCAGAAGATTTGAAGATTTGACACTGAAGAACCACAGAGAGGTGGAGGTGGTGCTGGGTGTGGGGTGTGGGGTGCTGTGTATGTGGTGTGTGTGAGAGGGGCTTCCATCTCTTACTGAAACCCTGAGACACATCTGAGAGGGACTGGGAACAGGAGATCTGCTGAACTCATGTTCACTCTGCAGGAGAACAGGAGATCTGCTGAACTTATGTTCACTCTGTAGAACAGGAGATCTGCTGAACTCATGTTCACTCTGTAGAACAGGAGATCTGCTGAACTCATGTTCACTCTGTAGAAAAGGAGATCTGCTGAACTCATATTCACTCTGCAGGAGAACAGCTCATTCACTGCTGAATTAATGCTACGTCCAATAGCCTTACCTCTCTCTATATATATATCTCACTCTCTCTCTTTCCCTCCCTCTCCCTCTCTTTCTCTCACACACACACACAAACCTGAACACATACACTCCCCCCACACACAGACAGAGGTATCTCTCCCTCTGTCTGTACTTGCCTCTGTCATTCATTTTTCAGGCTTTACAGTGCACAGGCAGAGTGTGTCTGCTCTCTGTGCTTTGATATGTCACACAGTGACAGTGACGCACACACACGTGCTGAATGGAAACCACACACTCATACGCACACACATTGAGATAAACTCAACTCAGTGAGTGTCTCCAGAGTTCAGAAGCAGTGTTTAATGCAAGGACAGGCTGTCGGAGGGTGCAAGCTTGATGTCTTTAGTCGAGCAGGCTGCGGGATTATGGGAAGGACTGTGTGTGTGTGTGTGTGTGGCTGCGAGGTTATTGTTAGGGGCATTTTCATTTGCGACTCTTGTTTGTGTGAAACGTGAGATTTTGTATTCGTGTGTTTGTGCAGCTGGGCTGCATTTAGAAGCATCATGCTTAGCGCAGATAGCATGTCCTGTTTATGTGGCATTTAGATACACATTAGTATTTGAGTGTGTTTATGGGGTGTGTGTGCACTGCTGCGTTTGTCCCAGTGTGTGTGTGTGTGTGTGTGTGTGTGTGTGTGAAAAGCGATTTCCCCCAGCCATGTACGGGGTGCTGATAGAGATGGGCGTCTCACTGCTCAGAGGTGCCAGCAGCTCTCACATGCTGCGTGTTGGGAGTTAACGGGGCATCATGCAGGTTTCACACCCACACACGGGCGGGCACACGCCCAGGCCTTCACCCCCTGGGCCGGTGGAGCGTCGGTGGAGCAAACTCAGGGGGAGCTTTACACCTAAATCACTCAAACCTCTGTCAGTGGGTGCTGGTTAATATTGTCCCAAATGCATGGTGGCATCATTGGTGGCGGGGTTTATTGGTGCCAGCGCTACACGCTGATGGTCCTTGTGATGCACTGTATTAGGAGAGGTAAGTGTTGAGGATAAACTACTGGCTTAATATTAGCCCAGCGAGCATCACTGTGTGATTCTGGCCATGCAGGAATCATGCGGATTTGTTTTGATGTAACTGTGGAATACAGAGGCAGGTAGAAATGGCTTCTGTGCAGTCGTTTCAATAGTGTTTGGACATGTTTTCAGATGAGGTGGGCATGGAGATGAGAGGGTTAGGGTTATAGATTTAACAGGTACATACAAACACACAAACGCCCACACACTCATAGGTGAGCGCACACACACACGCACACATTTACACAGCAGTGTTCTAATACATACACACACATTTACACAAACTGGTCTCATTGGTGTATATATAACCACACTAATACACATATGCTGACATTGGTGTATATGTACAAACACAGGCACACACACTCACACACACACACACATGCATATATGCAGAGCACAAACATAAACAGAAGTAAACAGCACTACTGTCACTGCCTGTACTGAAATATTCCAAGAGCAGCATTTCTCTCACACACTTTCTCTTACTCTCACACACACTCTCACATTCTCTCACACAATCTCTCTTACTCTCACACACACTCTCACATTCTCTCACACAATCTCTCTTACTCTCACACACTCTCTCACATTCTCCCACACACTGTCTCACACTCTTTCTCACTCTCTCACCCTATCTCACTCTCTCGCACTCACACTCTCACTCTCACATAGTAACCCTGACCCTAACCCTAATTCATTTATTAATGAGACAAACATACGGAAGATATTATGTCATTAAAGCACCAAGCCTAAATCTTATTGACTCACACTTGCCTGTGTGTGAGGTGTGTGTGTGTGTGTGTGTGTGTGTGTGTGTGAGGTTTTCATGTAACTCCTGTGCTGAGTTATTGTGCCTGTAGCTTCTGGGGACTCCCAGTGTAACATGATCTGCAAAATGTGTGTGTGCACATGTGTGTGAGTGTGTGTGTTTGTCCCATGTATTATTCACTCCTACTAGGACAACTCATACCTCTTTCTCTGTCTCTCTCTCTCTCTGTGTCCATCTGTGTGTGTGTGTGTGTGTGTGTGTGAGGGAGCTATGATCTATTCCTGTTTGGGTTCATAGTTTTTTGACATTCAAAACACTAACCCCGCCCCCAACCCCCACAATCTGTTGACGCCATTCTGGTGTTGTTTTGTAACTTCTGCATGCAGGGTGGCACTGTGTGTGGGTCTGGCCTGGAATTGTTCGCTTAATTGCAGAGTTTGTGTGTGTGTGTATGTGTGTATGTGTGGCAGTCCTAATACTAAAAATGAGGATGAAACTGTGTGACCACACAGACACATAGTAGGAGTCTCACAGAACCTCTGCTTCACTGCGTCAGATTACTGCAAATAAGTATTGATTATTTGAGACTTAACCTTTGCATGAATGTTTGCATGTGAGTGTGCATAAGAGAGAGAGAAAGAGAGGGAGAGAGATGGAGAGAGAGAGAGAGAGGGAGAGAGAGAGAGGGAGAGAGAGGTCTGAGAGAATGCATGTGTGTACAGTGCAAGTCTGTCTTATTGCAAGTGTACACATTGTAGTGTTGTGTATCTTATTAGTGAATTTGGGGACTCTGCAGAGCCTCAGCTATCTGAACCCAGAACCCAGAGGCACGATCCTGAAGATGGTCCTGTAGACAGTCCTGTAGACGGTCCTGTAGATGGACCTGTAGATCCACCTCAGACCCTGACCTGCTTCTCCTGCCTGAACAGTGGCCTGGGAGAGCAATGACCTCATGCAGGTGTGTCCTCATGCACAAGTGTCCCCATATGCAGGTGTGTCCTCATGCATGAGTGTCCCCATATGCAGGTGTGTCCTCATGCACCAGTGTCCCCATATGCAGGTGTGTACTCATGCACGAGTATCCCCATATGCAGGTGTGTCCTCATGCAGGTGTGTCACTCACCTATCACTGCATAGGGTGTGTACATAAACTGGTTTAGCTACACACACATACGCCCCTAGCTCAGGGTGGGATGGATGCAGTGGCCCTGTCTCAATACTCCTCTGTTTTCTCCCCCTGTTCCTTACACTTCAAAGCTGCCATCTCTCTATCCACCATATGCCCAACAGCTTGTGCCCTCAATTTTCACAGGTGTGGGAGCTCACACATGGACAACTCTCTCTCTCTCTCTCACACACACACACACACACTATCCATCTCTCGCTCTCTGTCTCTATTTCTCCCTAGTAACTCTTAGGGCTAAAATTATGCTCTAAACAGCTTATATGACTTTATAGAATTCAGAGGAAAAGCACACACCAAATAGCATTTTCTGGACTGTAATGCAGACAAAATCTCATTTAGGTATACTTCAACTCTGTCCCTCATATACTCCAGTCACCTGGGGTGTGTGTGGGGGGGGGTGGTATGTGAGTGTGTGTGTGTGAAGGGACAGAAGTAATCATTCTTTTCAGGTGAAGAAAGAGGACAAGGGAAAATAGGTTTGTCTCACTTGCCCAGCTATTTCTCACAGATAAATTACCTTTGTTCGAGAATTCCAGCAACAGCCCTCTGTCTCGCCCACCTGCAGCCACTGTAACAGAAAAGAGAGGGAGAGAGAGCGGGGGGGTAGAGAGAGAGAGGGAGGTGGAGAGAGAGAGAGAGAGAGAGAGGGGGCTACACCTTGCAAGCAGAAATACCCCCTATAAGGACTTGAGAGATGAATAGAATCTGCTGGAAAGGTTACACAGGACTGAAGAACGATGGTGCAAATGTAAACACAGGCAGCATAACGCTAAATGAAAATCAGCAGCATTCATGCTGACATGTTATTTGTAACCATAATGATACCACACTATTCTTAAATCTACCTCGAGTCTTACTGTGTTTTTTAGGAGTTGGAACAGATTAAATAAAATAAATCGCTGTGTGTGTGTGTGTGTGTGTGTGTGTGTGTGTGTGTGTGTGTGTGTATTGCTGACTTACATGGAGAGCATTATTTCACTGTATCATTGTACAGAGAGACATCAGCAGTGTGTGATGACCCGCGGGCCGGTGTGGGCGGGGCTGAGGCTGCAGTGCAGGTGCCAGGACTGGCTGCTCCCAGCCAGGTTGCTCTCTCTGGAAATAAGAGCAGAGTGGATGCAGGGGGGAAAACAGTGCAAATCCCCGCCAGAGCTCAATCAGGCCAGAGGGCACAGTGTCTCCTCTAAAGCAGAATGCATTGAGTGAGGATTCTCAATCTAACAGCCCTGAAACAGTGGAGGGAGATGGGGAGAGAGAGAGAGAGAGAGAGAGAGAGAGAGAGAGAGGAGGGGATAGAGAGGGAGAGATATGGAGAGAGGGAAAGACAGAAGTAGAGAGAGAGGGAGGGAGAGAGAGATGGAGAAAGGAGAGAAAAGGAGGGAGAAAGAGTGGGAGGGTAGAGCGAGAGAGAGTGAGGAGGGGATAGAGAGGGAGGAGGGGATAGAGAGGGAGAGAGGGAGGAGGGGATAGAGAGGGAGGCAAGCAGCAGGTGCTGGTGGGATATGGATAGTTCATGAGGCAGTGTGTGAGATTGAACTGGTGGCACAGACTGAGATGGAAGGAAGGAAGGAAGCAAGTAGCTAAACTAGAGAGGGAGAGTGTGAAAAAGGGAGACAAAAATAGAGTGGAAGAAGATGGATGGAGGAAGGGTCAGTGAGCCCCCTATCCTGCATGTTCCCTGCTGAGTGACAGAGAGAGCATGAGAAACAGAGAGAATGAGAGAGAGAATGAGAGAGTGAGAAAGAGAGGAAAAGGGAGAGGGGAAGAGAGCGTGAGGGAGAGAGAGAGAGATATAGAGAGAACGAGAGAGGGAGAGAGCAAGGAAGAGGTGGTGTCACACATGGCAGTGAGCGTGTTAATAAGGACGTCTGCTCCTAACTGCTGCAGTCTCAGCCCAGCTGAGGAGGCTTCACTGGAGCTGCTGCACCTTTCCCACCCTCCTGGAACCCCACCTTACCCTCCTGCAGCAGCCCCATCCTTTCTGTGGGAGCGCTGGAGGAGCTAGAACGTTATCAAAACAAACCAAGATCTGGATCTAAGCTGAGTGTCCTGAATCCTGTAGTCCTGTAGTGGGGCGTGGGGATCTTGCTCTCTGATCCAGCTCAGCTCTGGGGGGAGGCCGGCGTTCAGATGTGGGTGTATGAGCGCAGGCCACACCGGCCTTGCTGACGAAGCGCTCTGGGATGAGGTACACCCGGCCTCCCGGGGGGGTGACCTAATGGTCATGTGAAGCTGTCTGGCTCTCACTGTTACACTCCCTGGAGTCTCTATCTTTACTTCCTTTGCACGCTCACTCGCTCTGCCTCTCTCTCTGTCCTTCTCTCTCTCTCTCTCTCTCCCTCCTTCTCCCTCTTTCTCTCTCTCTATCTCTCTCACCTGTATCTCTGTAGTCACATCCAATGCGACTATCTTTAAACACATTGGAATTTCAAATGCAGGCTTATTATTTCATTAGAATTAGTAATTTGTTTATGAATAGAGTACCTGAAAGCTGTATGAGGAATTAAAATCCCCCCACACAGGTGGAGATGTAAGGGGTTTAAAAGGTGAAAATCACTGGTTACACATCGTAATAATAAGAAGGCAATGACAGATAAGTCTGATCCAAACTTGAATTCTCTGTACATTTGAATTCACTCTTACAGATTTGTAATAATTAGATAAGCTAACATGCCTGTCATTCATAATGTAGCACATGTTCTTCTGAGTTGGTGAGTAAGTACATAGCCTCGTGCTCAGATTCAGTAGAGGTTATAAAAAAACACCAATGTTTTAAACATGTCAGAGCAGCACATTCAGCTACACACTCAGAGGTGCTTTAATTAAAATCCAGCTGAGCTCCAGTTGGCCTGATTGTGAGGATGAAACCAGAGAAACGGATAGGTCAAGAAATCTGATTAGGTCTCTCTACTGTGGGGTTCTGCCTGCGAGCTAGACAGGTCAGCTTTATACACACAGACACACACGCACGCACACATACACACACACACACACACACACAGAGGATCAGAACATTTCAACAACCTCGATCTCTAACCCAGCAACCAAAACAAAGGCTCTCTGCTCAACATGGCCTCTTACTGGGTGCCGGGTGCTCACTGGAGAACGGGTTCAGTCTTCTCCTGCTCATTAGCAGACTAAATACCACACACTGTTGACAGGCAGAGTCGCCTGTGGAAATGACTTTGATGCAAGAGCTGTGTCTCAGTGTCTCTGCTCTGCACAAGTACCTGTTCTCTGTTCTACTGCCCTGGGCACCTCCCTCGGGCACCAAGGGGGGCAGTTACTCCATGTAATCACCCCATGGTATAGCTACAGCTGCCATCCTGTCCACAATGAACACTCAGTCCTGTATTATTAATGTCCTGTCTCTTCTGCTTAATGCCTGGTGCGTTAATGTAAGCTGCGGTACGGAGAGCAGCTTTGGGGATCGGCGTGTCTGTAACGCCGGAGATTAGCGTCAGCTCAGCCAGACCCCTGTGCTGACATCCTGGATCTCTCCTCCTCTGGCTAAAGGCTGCCACTTCCACAGGAGAATCCCGCAGTCCTCTGGACGCCAACACTCGCTCACATACTTCCTGGGCTGTGCCACCTCTCTGCCTGCCCTCTCTTCCTCCGCAATTTCACATCTACAGCTGTTTTGTTGCTCAAGGGTAACCGGTCCTTTCCAACTACACTTCCAGGCAGAAAACATATTATTCTGAAAATATGGTGGTATTTTGGACTGTTTCGACAACAATGTATGGGGTGTTTTTAACATCTTGGCCAGTTCTTGCACTAAAAGGAAACTTCACAGGAATGTTAACGTATCTGATGACTGAGAGCCTTTGGGGACCAGTTAACATGGACTCATTTACATAACGCTACCTGGCACTTGCTAGCTCTCAGGCATTATTAGCTATGTTAGCATTTCTAGGTAAAGTAAACAGCTCTCAGCATGTAGAAGCTTGCTGACCTGACGAACTCTCTCTGTGTGTGTGTGTGTATATACAGAGAGAGAGAGAGATAGGGAGAGATAGGGAGAGAGAGAAAGAGGGAGAGAGATTTTTTGCAGTGAAGTGAAATATACAACAGGTCATATTGGACAGAGGTCCTTCATCAGATGTGCAAACAAAGTGGTTCTGTTGTAGGAGGTGGATCTTGTTTATGTTAGAAGTAGACGCTTAAATCATAACATTCATTTGATGGTGTTTCATGTTCTAAGAATGTAGATCAGTTCTTCTTTGAATTGCCTAACTTCATTGCTGCCATAGCAACAAATGGTAATACAAACAGATATGTTATTAATGCAAAGTCCATTAGCATTAAAATGCCTTGCTACTGGAAATTCTTAATAATGATAGTCCAGAGGTGCTCAACAAAACGTTCATGAAGACTCTTGGTTTCTCTTGCAAGAAATCAACTCCTGCAGTAATGTCTGAGGAGGAATGGGTGATGACAATTGATGCTGTCATGTTATTTTAAATGCTACGTTAATAAATTTGCATGTAGCACAGCAGAGCGGTTGCAGGCTACAGTGCTACAGTTATTATCCAAATGATCATTTGTCTCTCTTGACGAGCAGGTCTTTGATGGTTTTGAGGAGATTAGTCTCTGCATCATCCTGAAGAATTTGGACATGTTTAAATATAATATTAGTGACTATTTTGATGTATTATTATCATTAACTGGTGTTTCATGGTGTTATATATATTATGTCCCACAACGTTCCACAGAGCCACACTAATCAGACAGCAAACTGGAGTTACGGTACATAAACAAACCCATGCTAATCAGACAGCAAACTGGAGTTATGAAAACATGTTAAAGAACATGGAGAAGCTGAGATCCGTCTGCCCTGCAACGAAGGTGTTTTGAAACAACTTAAAAAGACATAAATGCGCATGTTCTATCAAAAATCCAGAATTTTCTATTAGAACTCAGGGGATTAGTTGTTAGAATTCAAAACTGAAGGTGAATGAATGACGGTAGCTTTGAGAAGTAATCACATCTTAGTATGATTGTCACAGAGGAAACGAAGAACTATGCAGTGGCGTACACAAGGCATAAGCTAATGGCTTTTACACCCTTTAGTGCTGTATGTACTGAATAAGGCAGCCATTTCTGAGACTCACTCATAATTACTAATAACTTTATTTATTATCTTCAAGTCTTTTATTATATTTTTCTTCAAGTCTTTGTTGAATTTTTTTCTCATACCTGTATTGGCTATTTCAAGCAAGAAGATGTGCCTAGCTTCAGGTTTAATTCCATCTAATGCTTGAAATCAGTTGCTCTCTCTCTCTGTCTGTCTCTCTCTATCTCTCTCTCTCTCTCCCTCTCTCTCCCTCTCTCTCTCTCTCTCTCTCTCTCTCTGTCTCTCTCTCTCTCTCCCCCCCTCTCTCTCTCTCTCTCTCCCTCTCTCTCTCTCTCTCTCTCTCTCTGTCTCTCTCTCTGTCTCTCTCTCTCTTTGCAGTGTTTTAGCTGACTGCAGGCTTTACTGAAGGCTTTCTTGTGCCTGACTATGGAAAAGTGTGGCATTCTCCTGAGACTGGTGCTTTACCCAGATTATCCAAAATCAATGACCACAGCAGGCTGGAGAATAAGAATGCGCTCATTTGAAAGGGCGGTTGTCGCCAGTGGAAAACCTCTAGAAAATGCAGACTCATGGATTTCTTTTTAGTAAAGATTACACACCACAACTTTCTTTTGAATTGACTAAGTTGCACTTGGAGGTGTTGTGTAAGTTGCACGGAGAAATTTAATTTGTGTTGGCAGTCAGGTGTAACCTCTGGCGACAAATTAACGAGAGGCACTGATATCAGGGTCTGTGTATAAATTTTTATACTGTGTGATGTGCCCTTTTTCTTTGCTTTGTTATCATTGCTATGAATGTTATAAATATGCATCTTGGTATCTAATGTTAACTGTTATAAGGAATTGTACTTTATACTTGTATTTGCTCCTTTAACAGTCCTCCTGATGCAAAATGTTTGTTTGTGGCTGATCTGTGTTGATCTCCCAGCCCGTAGACCAGAGAGCAAATTGAAGCTATTTTGAGCCAGAGGAAGTAGCAGTTTCTATGGCGGCTAGGCAGAGTCTTCCCAGCATGAGGAAACTGTGAAGCTCTGTGGTTATCGCACCGGAATGGCTTCCCTCGCTGCCTCTCCTTCTGTCTGCTGACAGCCTAATCAAGCTTGAACCCAACACAGATACTCTGCTGCAACATAACAGAATGATTTAAGATCAAACTCAACAGATACTCTGCCACAACATAACAGAATGACTTCAGTTTGAACTCACCACAGATATGCTGCTTCAACAGAACGGAATGACTTAACATCAAGGTTATTAATGGAAAAATCTAAGTAATTTTTAATGCTATGAGCAATTTTCTTTGAAAAGCCTCAATCAAGTGTCCCATTCACTAACCCCCATGAGGATATGAGGACACAAGGATGCTGCCATGAAGCCAAATTAAGGACCACCAACATCTTGCCACTTTTTTTCCTTAGCTGAAGTTATTCCATGTGCCGAGAAGAAAAAAGGCAGATATTCTGTGGACCCAGTTATCTACCACTGAATAAAGGCATTCGCTGTAAAGAGTACACATGATACCCCTGACACAGGTACACATGATACCCCTGACACAGGTACACGTGATACCCCTGACACAGGTACACGTGACACCCCTGACACAGGTACACGTGACACACCTGACACAGGTACACATGACACCCCTGACACAGGTACACATGATACCCCTGACACAGGTACACATGACACAACTGACACAGGTACACATGACACAAATGTCACAACAGATCAGAGCACCTGCTCTTTCTGCAGCTTTGACCACTTATCAGTGCAGTATACCTCATTCCTCGGGAAGCCTGGGGTTCACCAACATCATTTAAGGGCAGTACCTTGCTTGAAATAAAATTAATATGAATGATGCTATGCAAGGCAGTGATAGATGATAAAAAAGCCTTTAATTTAATTAATTTTATGCACAACTGAGAAACAGAAAAAGTTGAGGGTCTGGTGACTTTTTTCAGGTTTAATTTATTCGTTAGAGTAAGTGCTTGAATATGATGTGCAGCTGTGCATTCACTGGCTTCACATGCACCGAAGGCTGTGAAAGCGCTAGTCATTACACACTGTGGCCTCTAGGCGGACATTCTGCCCGCATGCCTTCCATACAGAGAGGCAGCAGACCTAATGCTGGTCAACAGTTTGGACCCCAAGAGCCAACAACACAGAACCCTCTGTGTTGTGTACCCTCTGGGCACCACCACACCCACCCCCAGAATGAGCAGAGTGTGTAAGAAACAACTGGAATTGTTTGTTTTTCTTTCTCTATCATCTCCTCTGTAATTAGAGTCAGGGACTTGAAGAAGAAGAGAATGTGTGGCATTTTAAAGAAGGCATGGCAGCTCCACGAGGATAATTAATATTCTGTCAGAATCATAGCTTGCCCAGGAATTTAATTCCAGTCATAATGCGATAGTGGAGATTAGCGATGTAATCCAATCAGGATTTAGTCTATGTAATCCACTTTATTGATATTGAAATTAAATAGAGTATTAAAAGAAAAGACAAGAATGGCAGTTGTTTAAGCACTGAACTGCTTTTATGCAGATGTAGCTGTGACTGGCACGTCTGTCTTATGTGTGATGTGATATTTTGTTTTTGAATGTGCCCTGTTTTCCTGTGAAGCATGGTTAATAAGTCTGCTTAGGTTTGTTAGAAATATCCCCCTAAATTGCTTCAGAGTGAAAAGTATGGTGGCTTTAGTCTGTATGGAACCTCCCACTTGCCCTTGTTACTGTGGTAACCGCAGGCTTCAGTATCCAGGCTTGCTAGAGTGAGGGCAGAGTGAGAGTGAGAGCTCAGGTAACATGTCACCTCTTTTCCTAGCATTGCAGCTAACGCTAGCGGGCGTGCTTTCTCACCCCCGTGTGTTTAGCCTGCTCACGATGACGCCCCTCCATCCCTCCCAGAAACCCCCAGTGCCCTGGCAACAGCTGCCCCTCCCACAAACCCCCAGGGACCTGGCAACAGCCGCGCAGCATGAGCGTCTGTCCCCCAGGACACATTCACTGTGCTCGTGTCTGAGGGAGCCGCTCGCTGAAGGAGCCTTGGCCCTTCGCTCCTCCAGTATCCAAACACACACACACACACACACACACACACACACAGTCTCCTACACACTTGCGGTGCTCTGGGTCGTAACCCAACCCTGGCCAAATGAAGCAGCTCGATGGGAGAGATTAGATAAGCAGCTCTGTGAATCCAGCCCTGGCTCCTACAGGACACCCCGTCACTGCTACTGCTACTGATACCACTACTTCTACTGCTACTGCTACCGCTACCGCTACTGCTACTGATACCACTACTTCTAC
>JAOYMR010000003.1:15934365-15938019 GCA_025802075.1 Tenebrosternarchus preto | reverse complement strand
TCTGTGTTTCTGTGTATCACATCTGCCTCTCTGTCTGTGTTTCTGTGTATCACATCTGCCTCTCTGTCTGTGTTTCTATGTATCCACCTGTCTCTCTGTTTGTGTTTCTGTGTATCCATCTGTCTCTCTGTTTGTGTTTGTGTGTATCCACCTGTCTCTCTGTCTGTGTTTCTGTGTATCACACCTCTGTCTGGCAGTGTGTGCCTCTTCTACACCGGATTTTGAGAGAGATAGAGTTGTGAGTAGTTGTACGTGCCGGCAGCTTTCCGGGGGATGATCCAACTTTTCTGCTGAGCTAACACATCACGCCTGTGCAGCTGTCTAACGAGCTGTCCTGACACTGTCCCTCCCACGCAAAAACCACTCCGCTCCTGAATTAGTAACAGTGGCCCTCTCTCTCTCTCCCTCTGGCTTTCTCAGATTCGGGTGGATGGGCCGTCCCATGGTGCTTTGCAGTACGAGACGGTGCAAGTGGTGGACAACGGGCCAATCCTGCGAGACATGGCCTTCTCAGCTGATCAGCACTTCCTGTATGTGATGTCAGAGACCCAGGTGAGTCGCTTGGCATTTTCTTTCAGTGCATCTGGTCACTGCACACAGACACAAACACACACACACACACACACATACATAGACACATACACATACATACACACAAACACACACACACACACACACACACACACACATACATAGACACATACACATACACACACACAAACACACACACACACACATACACACACAGAGTCACGACTGTGCCAAGCTATGAACTCTGGGGAGTAAAATAATAGCAATGTTCCTGCTGTAGTAATCATTCACTCACACACACATGTACACACAGACACACACACACACACAAACATACACACACACACAAACATACACACACACACACATACACACACACACACACACACACACAAACATACACGCACACACACATACTCTCTCTTTCTCTCCCCCTCTCTAACTCTCCAGCCCCCTTCCTCCCTCCAACCCACACACATACACACTCAGACATGCACACCTGCCAGAAATTTCTGAACAAGAGGTGGGATCATTTACTGTAATTGAGCTTCTACTGTGGATGTGCGGATGCTACAGGGAGAGTGACGGTGGGAGGTAGTTAAAACAGTCATGAAAATGATAAAGAGTAAGGAAGGCTGGAGCATTTACAAACTCCATCTCACAAATGCACACACACACAGACACATGTACACATGCAAAAGTACTGTGTTGACTGAAAATATTCCTGGTGGTGCAGCGTTGGTGTAGTGGTGGAAGGAGCAGGGCCTCCATCCACATGAAACACACGTAAACCAGCCTGTAAAACACCTCCTTCCTTTCTGCACCCTAACAGCCAGAATTGCACACGGTTGCCACGGATACTCTGAACACCAAGAGAATGCCATTAAATGGTGAACGCAGAGGTGTGCACGCTGTGCACGTTTCGGCCCCGTTAGGGGTCACTTGAGGTCACTTGGTTCCAAGAATGGTTTGTACGGAGATTGCTATCACAAAGCAGAACGATGGAACATCCTTAAGAGCCCTTCCTGCAAACGGAATGGAAGTTAGCAGCCACTGCTGTGGAAGGATTTGTTTCTAAGTGCAGAGACGCTGGGAAGTGAGTGTGGATCGGGGGCGGCAGCGTTGGACCCTGTCGCCAGCCTCAGCTTGACGTTGTGGGCTGGGAAAGAAAAGCAAGAAAAACAAACTTGCTTTGGCACTTAGAAGATGATCTATGAATAGGTTTGACTGGAACACCTCGTCATCCCCGAAAGCTGTTGCAGTGTCTCCTGTACGACTGGAAGTGGCTGAGATGTTCCACGAACTCTCTGGAATGAACGTTTGACCCTTGCCCACTGCTCCCAGACTTCCCATCAAGGGAAGAGAAGCGGAAGCTGGAGTTAAACTGGCCTTTACTGAACCTGGACTGGGACGTGCTTGAGAGTATTCATCTTAGTAGCAACAAGCAATGAAGTCACATACACTCACATACACTCTCTCACTTACACACACGAACAAACATGCATACAGAAAACAAGCTGAAAGGGCACCTGTGTGCTAAAAAGTAGCACTACATCTAAATGAGACAGACCTCAGGAAGTGCTCCTGCATCCTAATAAAACCCACCTGGAGCTTTTGTTCTGGGTCTTGTTGAAGACAAAGGGTTCCGGAACCCTGGTTACCGTGGAGCACAGCATCACCCATGGTGGGAACTCACACAGTGATTGGCTAGAATGCCTTTTTTAAAGCTTTTTTTTTTTTTTTTAAGAATGTGTGAGATGTGCTGTTAACCTTAACCAGTGTGCATAGAGAAATCAAAGTCTCAAGGTCACCCTTGAAAAGGGTTATTGGAATGAAGACTTCATATTAATATATCCAACACTGAATCCATCTTTAAAACTGGGCCGCACTCAAACCAGCGCCTGGTGAAAGTACAATGACACAACACTTTGATAGGGATGCTGTTAATTTGGTAAATGATCTACTCCAACAGCAATTAGCCTATTAGCCCAGTTTGAGAGTTTTGTCATCGGCTGTCTGTTTGGTACAAACATCAAGGGATTAAATCTACAGGGGCAGCATAAATAAATGGAGAAGCTATTTTGTGAATACATATCAATAACCCACCACCACCATCACTTCCTGTCTTATTTACACACATACACACACATACACACATAAACACACATACACAAAGAGAGAGAGAGAATATGTCTCTAGCTATAGAAAAAGGCAGCTACCAATTTAGGAATGACACTACCTCACAGATGAGTTTGACACAGAGATGCTCTTTCTGTTTTACTTTGAAAGATTACAAAGATTATGAAATATTTTCACATTTTCAATAACATGACCCAACAAGAAAAATAAGAAATGATGCGAAATACATAACGTCACCTGACAGCCCCTGACTACCTCCACTCTGCACAGATCACCCCATACACACACATACGTGCACATAAGCACACATACATGCATATACACACATACACGCACATACACACATACACGCACATACACGCACATACATACATGCACATACACAGTCATACACGCACATGCACACACAGGCACACACACGCACATACACACATACACACACAGTCCTCTTTGCTAAATATATTTACATATTAACTGGTTATAATTTCTTATTTCACGCCCAGTCTTTTATAATGTCTTAAGGGCTTGTTATATGTTAGTAATGCAGTTACCTCTGTTATCTGTATCTTTATTATTCTTGGTGGTGGTAGTGCTTTTGTTGTAATTATCATTTTAAGTTAAAAATATAAAAATGTTCAAAGCTTTGGCAGTATTGTACTTCACACAGTCATAAACCCATCTTAATGTGATGTGAGAGAGGGAGAGAGAGAGGTTTCGTTGAGCATCACTAGAGAGGGAGAGAGAGAGGTTTCTCACCCAGTATCACTAGCCTGCTTTCAGGTGTCCATTAAACACTTATCTGTTTATGGCTCTTGATTCCCTGTAATGTTGTGACTTGAACTCTGGTCTTGCATGAATGAGCAAAGGTGCAAGACTTCCAGTACTTACAGCAGGGTTTAGAGTCGATATTTAGATTTAATATCCTTCCATTCTCTCTCTCTCTCACTCTTGCTGAGTGGGTGATATATCTGGTATCTATATTAA
>JAOYMR010000003.1:15926865-15929365 GCA_025802075.1 Tenebrosternarchus preto | reverse complement strand
GACAGGCTAGTCGAGAAACCAGTCCTCAGAAAGTAACTTCCCCCAAGCCGCACGTTGCCAGGGGCTCGGCCGTGTTCCTGAGGCACAAAGCGGTCGCTGTTTGCTTGGCCTAATTTACACGTCTTTATCCGAGGGAGTCTGCGTCTCCTGCAGGTGTCCTCCTCTGAAGCTCAGCCTGTGTTAATGAAGCCAGGAGAGTGATGAAAGGAAAGATGAGCCTGCAGGATTAGACTGTAATAAACTCGCCCTCTCCGAGATGGAGGAGAGGCGGGCTGGCGTCCAGGCCGACACGCGGCTCTCCTGAGCAGGCCTGTAGGGTTTAGTGCGGGGTGTGAGAGCACTGAAGAGGGGGGAGGTGTCCAAGACCGAAGCCTGCATGGAAAAGAATACTAACATCGGCGTTAATGTTATTAATTAATGGCAAGCTGTTTGCGACCGGTTAAACAAATATTGAGCAAGGGAACAATGCCTACTGATGGCTGGTAATATTTTTGTTCTGTGCCTTTAAAGCTGCTGACGTGAGACTGACTGTAGGAAGATGATAAGAAAAGGCTTATTCAGGCTGTGTAACAGGACATGTAGACATGCTTAAACTGGGTCTGTTCCACACATGAAAACACCCATGCTCACGTGCACACACGTATACTCTTACCACACACACACACACACACGCTTTCTCAGGCTCATCTCTGAGCAGATTTAACCACTGCATGGTGCTCTTTGGGGAGAGGCTCCATGTTCACCAGACCCTGCACTGCTCTCCCAGATAAGTGACTGATAATTTTACGCATTAATGGCCTAATGACATTCCCAGTCCTGCACCATTCCCACTCGGATCCTCCACAGGCTTCCGGACATGCCGAGAACACAAGCATTCTCTCTGCACACCCCCCCTCACTTTCTCTCTCTGTATGTCTCTCCTTTTCTTCCTCTTTCTCTCCATCTGTCTCTCCCCCTCTCCCTCCTCTTCCCCACTCCTGTCAATCACTTCATTTCATTTCATTGCTTTAGTTTCAAAACTATGATTACACAATTTTGCCAAAGTGAAAAGACAAAAAAAAGAAAAGATTGAATTTATTTAGCAAAAAATACATAAAGCAAGAACAGAAAAAGCGATCTCTGTCTGCGTGTGTCTCTCTCTGTCTGTTTCCTCTCTGTCTGTTTCTGTCTCTCTCTGTTTTCTCTCGCTGTCTGTGTATCTCTCTCACTGTTTTCTCTCTCTGTCTGTGTGTTTCTCTGTTTTCTCTGTCTGTGTGACTCTGTTTTCTCTCTCTGTGTTTCTCTGTCTCTGTTTTCTCTCTCTGTCTGTATGTCTCTGTCTCTCTCTGTTTTCTCTCTGTCTGTGTGTGTCTCTCTGTTTTCTTTCTATGTCTGTGTTTCTCTCTCTGTTTTCTCTCGCTGTCTGTGTGACTCTCTCTCGCTGTTTTCTCATCTCTGTCTGTGTGTCTCTGTCTCTCTGTTTTCTCTCGCTGTCTTTGCATCAGCTGTCAGACTTGCATTGCATCATGCTTACAATTCTGAAGCCCAAATTGAATTCTGAAGCCTGTAATAACTGTATATTAACAAAATGTTGACTTTTATGGGTGGCGGTGGTCTGCTCTGGGGTGCATCAGTCATCAGACACACACAATAATTAGCTCAAGAGCAAAAGATATGGGCCATCAAAGCATTTAATCATTAATCAATGAATCTTTACTGTGAGATGGTCCAGGAAACAAAGCCATGCTTCCTCTGTAATGTACATTCTAGTGTGCATCCTGTAGTGTTCCCCCTGTAGTGTGCACTCTAGTGTGCACCCTGTAGTGTGCTCTCTAGGGTATGCTCTAGTGTGCACCCTGTAGGGTTCATCCTGTAGTGTGCACTCTAGCATGCACTTTAGTGTGCATCCTGTAGTGTGCACTCTGGTGTTCACCCTGTAGTGTGCACTCTAGTGTGCACTCTAGTGTGTTCCCTGTAGGGTTCAACCTATAATGTGCACCATGTAGTGTGCACAATTTTGCAGAAATCCTTGAAGTAACATGCAGCGATAACTAATCACTTAAAAGACCAAATGTGTTAATTTATTCAGCCTTTATTTGGGTTGCATTAATGACTGAACATATCTGTGCCATTCTACAGCCAGAATGTTTAGTGAATGTTTTACTGAATGTTTCAGTGAATGTTTTAGTGAATTAGTGAATATTTTAGTGAATGTTTTAGTGAATTAGTGAATGTTTTAGTGAATGTTTTAGTGAATTAGTGAATGTTTTACTGAATGTTTCAGTGAATGTTTTACTGAATGTTTCAGTGAATGTTTTAGTGAATTAGTGAATGTTTTAGTGAATATTTTAGTGAATGTTTTAGTGAATTAGTGAATGTTTTACTGAATTAGTGAATGTTTTACTGAATGTTTTAGTGAATTAGTGAATATTTTAGTGAATGTTTTAGTGAATGTTTTAGTGAATGTTTTAGTGAATTAGTGAATGTTTTACTGAATGTTTCAGTGAATGTTTTACTGAAT
>JAOYMR010000003.1:15908486-15918486 GCA_025802075.1 Tenebrosternarchus preto | reverse complement strand
TCCCTCCCTCTCTTGCCCTATCTGTCTGTCTCTTTCATTCCCTCCTCGTCTCCCTCTCACTCTCTCCTGCTCCATCTCATCATCTCTCTCTCTCTCTCTCCCTCTCTCTCTCTGTTGTTCAGTGCATTAGCAGAGAAAGGCGAGACTCAGGGCTTAAATGGCATGTCTGTGTTCAGTCCTCGGGAGAGAGCACCAGGCCTCTCTGTGCTCCTCTGGCTGCTGCCCCCTCTCTGCCCCCCTGATGGACTCTGGTGCAGCTTCACTGGCTGCTACCATCCAGACACGAGGTTTACAGCCATTTTAAGTGCTCATTAACTTTCGTTTTTTTTCCCCCTGAAGCTATTTAGAGACATGCTTTACAACTTGCCTCCCCATAATTTCAAATTACCTTGCTTTGGGAACTAATAACCTCTTGGCTATTCAACTGATCACTTGCATTTGCCCAACTTTGCCACAGAGGCGATTCGTGACCACGTAATGGTCATGTGACTCGGCCTGTTGCCCCTCCGTGTACTGCACCATCGTTCCTCTCAGGCTGGAGGTTGTACACGACACGTCTGTCAAAACAGAAGCTGCATGCCAACTTTCTGGATCCCATCCACCCTGCCGTGCTAGAGGACTGGTCCTCTGCAGACCTGGCTGGCATTAAAAGAAACAGCTAATTGGTGACTACAGATTGGACTGGCAGAGACGCATCAATATAAATCGCATTTCTCTGCCCTTTCTTCTCCTCTCTGTCAGCTTATTTTCTCATCCTCAGGGGGGAGAAGATGGAGTTTAAAAGGACAAATGCAACCCCAGTTTGGCGCTTAGCTCAGGGAGAGGGTGGACAAGCCGAGTCTTCATGGTGGATTTGACGTATAGAGTTGTGGCGTCCTAAAGCACCCTAATGACCCGTAGGATCCTTATGTACTGACGTGCCCTCGTGTCCTGTAGGAGTTGAGGTGTCCTGACACACCCTCCTGTCCTCTGCTGCAGGACTCTGGGGCAGACTGAAGGCTTGCTGCCTCCGTTTTAGGCCACGCCCACTTCTTTGCAGACTTTTCCAGCTTCTGCTATTCTTTACGGTTCCTCCTCCATCATGTTACAGCCCTCCTGCTCCTACACAGTTTCTTTCTCTCTTTTTTATGTCTCTCCTCTTTCTCTCCTATTCCTTCTCTTCTCTCTTTATCACTTCTTGTATTCTTCTTTTTCTCTCTTTTTCTGTCTGTTTTTTCTCTTCCTGTCTTCTGTGCTTTTCAGGCTTTGGTTTTTTTCACCCTCTCCTCTGTCTCCATCTCTTTCTGTCTTTGTTTCTCACACTTGGCTCGCTCCTGTTGCTGCTGTCTCTCTTCCTCCACCCCCGTTTCTCCATCTCCAGTTCCCTTCCTTTCTTCCATGTGGCCTGCTGCCCACGCTAAGTGAGCTGCTTTGCTCTTTGCTGGAAACTGGCAACCCAACCCCGCTCGATTGATTGCCCCCGTGTTTACCTCTACCCCCACCCTCCTCTCTCCCCCCTCAGTACTTAACCAGGGTTCAGTAACCCCAAACCAGTCTGGACAGGGTACCTCTCCAGCCCCCACCCCAGGACTCACACTTCCCTTGGGCGTAATCTGACAGCTTCCACACTCGAGAGAGGATCAAATCTAAAACTCAGTGCCAGTATGGCTACTCCTGTTGCTGCAGTCATGTTGTCTTTTAAGAGGTTTGGGGCACTGTGGGCTCAGTCAGGAGATGCAGTGAGATGGCATTTCCTTAGGACAGATGAATCCATACCCTCGCACATGTGCCTGTAGAGCTGACTTGAGATCAGCAGGAATGTGGCAGCCATCGTCAATCCCTGGCTATCTGCTCTGGTTGAGCAGAGGCAGGGAAGGGATGGAGACGTGGAGAGAGGAGGAACCAAAAATATCTGCCTTTCATGGTTTCTTTTCTCTCCCATATTGATCCTAGTTAACAGTCAGAGGGGGTTGGAGCACAAGCATTAGTGCTACAAAGCACAAAGTAAAAACTCACGGTTCCTGTAAATAAGTGTCCTGCATGAGCCCAGAATTACCCCGTTGTTCTTCTGTTGTCACGCACCGTATGCTGGAGAAGAACCACCACTAAAATGTCAGGATTTTATACTGGCACTGTGAAATAACATGTGCATGCAAGCTCTGTATGAACACAGGAGGTATCCCCTGGTGATCTTTACAGGCCTACGGATAGTTTTACTGAACGCTGTGGAATGCTGCAGTATCTCATGCAAATAAAGTAATTAGTGGTGAGCTCTGATTGAATCACCTGCAGGTGGCGGGCGTGGCCTCAGCGCCCAGCCACAGAACAAGCTGCTGGTTAATCTCCATGCGCACCTTAACAGTGCAGTGGATATTTATTGAGCAGCTTGGCCTGGTTCCAGGTGAATGGAGTATAAGGAAAACGCCCATTGCTTATGCGCCAATCTGAGGTGTTCGTTGCATTTTCATCGAAGTTGGACAAGGTGACTTTCAGTCGTGAGAGGGTGCTGGAATTAACTGTTGCAGCTTGGTGGGGGTGATTAGCTGTGTGAACAACCTGCACAGTCTAAGAGCGCATGAGGCCAGAGCTTCCAGCTGGAGAGAAGAAACACCTGCAGATGCCTGCTGAGATGTACAATGAAGGCACTGTACAAATGAGCGCTGTTCCTCTCTATGGCCGAGTGAGGGGTCCTGCCTCTCCCTGCTGGGGTGGCTGGGGAGCTGGTGTAGGTATAGTTACTAATGACTGAACTCACAATGTGGTGTTTGTGTGTGTATGTGTGTCTATTTTCCCTGTTTACCTCTTACGCACAGTATGACCTGTACTATGTCAATTATACTGTAGATGCATTTAAACACTGAATGTTCAGAATGAGAGTGACCACTTTTGTGGCTCTATCATACACACACACACTCACATAGAGAACACACATATACACACACACACACACACATATATATATACACACAGGAATACCGAATGTGAAGTATGTGAAGCCATTCTTAATCTCTCTCACTGTCTGCCTCTTCCTCTCTGTGCCCTTACCTCTAAATTCAAGAGATTTAAGAGTATTCATGCTCCAGTCGTAGACTGCCGTACACACTCTCAGGTCAGAGGTCATGGATTTGTGTAAATAGAAGCTCACTGGGGTTAGGCTGTGTGTAATGGCGTTTGGATGCTTGTCTCTCACACCTATTCGCTTTAAAGATTTGGCTGCTTTATGCCCTGCTCTTCACGTCTCACTGAAAAGGCAGATAGCAGATACCACCAGGTCTCCCAACAGAAGGACAAAAGAGTGGACTTAACACCACTCAACACTGCCCAGGGAGACGCCTACAAAAACAACTTAACACCACTCAACACTGCCCAGGGAGATGCCTACAAAAACAACTTAACACCACTCAACACTGCCCAGGGAGACACCTACAAAAACAACTTAACACCACTCAACACTGCCCAGGAAGACACCAACAAAAATCAACTCAACACTACTTTACACTCGACACCCACCCCCCTCTCCATCTTTCTCTGTCTCTCAATCTCTCCCTCACCCCCCCACCACTGTGGATTTGGGTTTCAGAAACGGCCTGCAGTGTGTAGTGACCGATACTAAAATGTCACTGTTGTCTGTTCACTCCTGGTTGTTTTGCCTTCTCAAGCAAGTGATGCCAAAATATGCTGGAAACTGTAAATAGTTTCCTTGGAAACATTGCACAAGCTATTTTCTATGTGGTCTTTTGTGTCTGCTGGATAGAGAAATGCTTCCTGTGGGGTTGATATGGTTTTGGTTAAGGTTTTGGCTCCAGCAACTCCTCCATAAAGATACTCTTGCTTAAAGTCATCCACAAGTGATTACCACTGTGCATGTGTGACTGAACTCTGTGTGACTGAAGGTGTGTGAGGTAGTAGTTGTACCAGTGTGTAGAGGTGTGTGAGGTAGTAGTAGTACCAGTTTGTAGAGTTGTGTGAGGTAGTAGTTGTACCAGTGTGTAGAGATGTGTGAGGTAATGGTTGTACCAGTTTGTAGAGGTGAGGTAAAGGTCACAGATTCAAGCCTCGAGCCAGAATAGACAGTGCAATTCTGCACATATCCAGAGAAAAGAGAATTGAGCAGGAGTTTGATCTCAATCTTCAACCAGTTGCATGTGTGTGTGTGGTTGTGTGGGTGTGTGTGGTTGTATTGGTGAGTACCTCTTGAGGAGATAGTGTGTCACTGAATTAACAATGCATTAACTTTGTCCCTGGTCTCTAGATATTTAGGTCTGACCTTCAAATTCTAGATTTCCTCAACACACACACACACACACACTCACAACCTCTCACACTCTCACTTACAGACAGGCAAACTCTTTCACTGACAGACCAAAGGCTTTTATTCTGCTAATATGTCCTCACATTGACCTGTGTTGAAGTATGTAAACCAATCTGAAGTCCTCGATCGCATGAAAGGTGAGACACTGGGACAGTCCAAACATGGAGCGATTGATTTGGTGAAGAGAAAGAAAGAAAGACAGAAAGAAAGAACACTAGATTGAGACAAAATAAGGGTAGAATAAAGACTGTTTAGACATGATAAGTGATGAATAATCAGACTGGATAAGCTGCCCTGCTCTTGATAACCATCGCGTCTGTTAGCACTGGATCACAATCGCACGTTTGTTATTTACATTGGTGGATAGTTCAGATTTAGGATCCTGTCACAACTACATAGATAATTAGCTCGAGCGAGCAGGTCCAGTTATTTGGTGAAATCACCTGTGATACAGGACTTGAATTTAATTCTATAATTCAGTACTTTAGTTTTTACTTGTAATTTTCGAGTCACATAAACGCACAGAAACAACTGGTCACGTGGAAACACATGGACTATTGTATGCTCGGATGATTCCTTTGGGTCCTCGGTGATGTAAATGATTCTTAGAACTGCGAACTGCGAGCGAAAGGATCTTCCTGCTGGTGAGATCAACATATCAACCACGCAGGAATAAATTTAACTCTAGGAGCTGTTTTTCTTATGGCGAGTCCCCAGTAGCCAGTTTCAAATGTTGAACGCCTGTTGAAAGCTATACGATCAAATACGCACCCCCAGGGAACCATACAGTGACATCAAACTGCATATTATGTTACGCGCCATATCCGTAACGTTTCGAGACGTCCGCGGTTAATCCCCGAACATACTTACAGCAGTTTGACAACGTTACGTCTCCCGCGTATATGGCTCAGCCAATCCCGTTGGGCGTCTCGAAGCTCGAGGCTCCTCCCGCTGAAAGCTGGTTTTCCCAGCCACGCTGTGGAAATCGTGGAGAAATAAATATTTAGCTTGGTGTCGTTTTCGCTGGGTTCTGTCCCCCGCAGTTCGCGTCTGTGATGGTTTTGAACGACGCACAGATAGATAGGTTGTAAATCATAATTAAGACGGCGACAACAATGGTGTTGGAGCAATCTGCGCGTCTTTGACAGTAAGCGTGACGCTGAGCGGGAAAGAGAAAGAGGATTGACAGCAATGCTAATGTGTGCTGAATTCAGTTCTCCTAATATCTTTATTAGGACCTGTATGGAAGATACTCACATGTGGAAAAATGAAACATTTAAAATGAAGTATATGAAAATAGAAAAAATCGTCCTCCCTCTCTCTCTCTCTCTCTCTCTCTCTCTCTCTCTCTCTCTCTATCTATCTATCTATCTATCTCTATCTCTCTCTGCTCTCTCTCAATACAATAAAGCTATATTGGCATGACAATATTCATTTACAGTACTGCCAAAGAATCATTAAAACAAGAACGAACATTTGCAATAGTAAGGGATATAAGAACTCTATTAAGAAAAATGACCATAATTACCATAAAATTAACATAATTACTAGTTGTAAATTGCATGACAGTATGCTTGAAGTGAAGGTCAGAAAAAATAAGGAAGAAAAATAAATAAATATAAAAATAAATGAAGTACACAGGTCTTTACAATGGTGAAATATTATCTCTCTCTCTGTCTCTCTCTCTCTCTCTCTCGCTCTCTCTCTCTCTCTCTCTTTCTGACTTATTCCATCTTAATGTCTGAGTAGAAGACAGTTCACCTACAGACTGTGTAGGAGGTTTGCTCTGGACCTTGGTAAGCAACAGATGAGCTGTAATTGTAATTTACGTGTTTTGTGTGTACACTTATCTTCAAACACCTGTAAAGATGCCTTGCCTCATGTCTTCCTCAACCAACACATATGCTGCCTTTAACCAATAAACAACTTTAAGCTGCCTTTAACCAATAAACAACAAACAGACTGCCTTTACCTAATAACTTTAAACTGCCTTTAAACAATAAACAACAAACATACTGCCTTTAACTAATAGACAACTTTCAACTGCCTTTAAACAATAAACATTGGCGAGAGAGAGAAGGATGTTAGACAGATTTTATAATGTGTCATATAATCACATTGCCCTGAATATTGGCACCACAAAACACTGTAATGCACCAATCTCTGAATGCCCAGACCTGCCCCAGTCACCTAAAGTTACCTCCAGCTGCCCTGACTGTACACCACTGTACACTGTAGCATCACACACATGCAAATGCACACAGACACACACCCAAACACAAAAACACATGCATACACATCCACACACGTGTACACACACACACACACACAGCTATGTGTGCACACACACACATGCATGCTCACACACACGTGAATGCAAATACACGCACACACACACACACACAAGAAAAGGACAGGAAATAATAACTAAAACCACCCAATGAATAAAACAAAAATTACCTGAAATTGTAGCACTTTCAAGGTCCCTGTAAAAATAAACTCAATATGGGAAATACGTTTATCTTTTTTTTTTTTTTTTTTAATAAATTACCCAATTCTTTATAATAAAGTAAAAAGGGGAGTTATGTTTGGTTCTATTAATATTAAACGAATCATTTTAACTTTCTTTACTGGAGTACTTTTTCTAGCCTGAGAGGAGGTGTGTGGGAGGACAGTGGTGGAGGTGGTGGAGGTAGTCCTGGTGGTGGTGGAGTGGGCTGAAAGAAAGGAACACTCTCCAAAGTGACGGGGGCGTCAGAACGGAACTGCAGCCTCTCTCGGATGTGTCAGGGAGATCAGTGACTGAGTGGGTCAGCTACACAAGTCAGCCTTACCAGTGCTGTCACTTCACTGTCACCCAGCACCCTGAGACATGGACTGGGGGGGTGGTGGGGAGGCATAGGAAGAGCCCAGGGGACAGGGAAGGAAAGAGAGAGTGTGAGTGTATGTGAGAGAGAGAGAGAGAGAGAGAGAGAGAGAGATGACCCGTCACAGACTTACAGAGCATGAATGTGATGGAGTAGACTGGGATTCTAGGGGGTGGGTGACAGTAACGGAGGGAAGCAGAGGATGCAGGAGAAGAGGAGGAGAAGAGGAGGAGAAGAGGAGGAGAGGGAGGGAAAGGATAGTGCCATGAAAGAGAGAGACAGAATTAGGAATAAAAGTCTCAGAGTTAAGAATGACATATTTACCCAGAGAGTTCAAAAAGAGGATAGAGACTGCCATGATGTGCCTTGCATACGTTCTGAGGATTAAATAATCTTTTATTATTGCAAATATATATATATATATATATATATATTACAAATGCATATGTCTTATAGTACAGTCCTGCCAATTTGTTTTGAAGGTTCAGTACTAAATTTGATTTTGTATGTTGATCTTTTTCTATAAGCAGGAAGGTGTAGGATTGTACTGGCCAGTCTTTGTGCTTTTCTTTTCCCCTGTGAATGCTGTATTATATAACAGAAACATAGATGCAGATGAGGACAACATGATTCTAAATTTACCCGGCACCGTTTTTCCACAAGCTGCTCCTGGAGATTTCACAGAGCGTTCGTTTGCCACCCCACAGGCCTGGCGCAGAACAGTAAGAATCGATTGCGGTGTGACTTACTGAAGGAACTGTTCACCACGGGAGGCTCTGGGCTCGGCAAACGCTCTGGGTGGGATATGAACCGGAGCATGTCGCAGCCTGAGAAGGCTTCATTTAATCCCGTCTCCTGTGTCAGCTGCCTTTCACCTGGAGAAAGGCCACTCCCGCGTGTTGAAGTAGGCCGCTGGCTGTTCTCTCGGCTGCCGGGGCCTGGGTGGGCTGCGCCTCTGTCTTCCCATGAAAAACCACTCCACCTTCCCATGGCCTAGAGCCGGTGGGCTACGACGGGCTGCCATCAGATCCTATTGATCCTCCTGCCTCCCAGACCGCTAATTTTAGATTTTCCGAGCATTGATTTCCCCGCTGTCACACTGCAGTGACCTGTTGGTCCTCTAATGGTTGTTTTGGCGAGAGTCTGGAGGACTTGCGGATCCACGGCAGCTGGGAAGTGTGCAGAGGTTAGTGAGCCTGTTGGGTTTCCAGCCATTCCCTGCTTCCTGTGAAATAGGTTCCTGCTTCTTGTGAAATAGTCGAGTCACTCCACATCAGACCTTCTGAAACGAGGACATTCAAAGTTTCATCATTAATTTTGTTAAATCTGCTCACTGGAGATAAATTTGCACAGCACGTAGCTGTGACACGAGTTAAAAAAAAAATGGCACATTACTATTCTAGATCTGCTATTATATTTAACACAACAGCATGTTACTATTACATTTAATCTCTAATGTGGATCGTGCGTCTGGCTCTGGTTGAACAATTCATGTGAATGATTGTGCAGAAGAGATTCCACCACAGTCCGAACACATAGAGCGAATGTCTTCCGGAGTGGCGAATCTTATCCGGACCAGAGTGACCCAGTCCAGAGTGACACTGTCCCTCAGCGTCCTCTACTCACCTCCAGACACCCAACCTGAAAGCTCTAGTAAACCCCAACAGCAAAGAAAGTCTTTTTATCTGCATGTTTATTTATTTATATGGATTTATATATTTATGTGTATACATATATGTAATATATATCTCTATCTCTATCTATTGATCTATCTATATTTGTATAGTCTGTAATATATGACAGCTGGTGGTGGGATACAGATCGGCCCTTTAATATGGGAGCTCTGTGATCAGATCTATGGGGGCCTCGGTGTTTGGGGAGTCAGATAAACTGTTCAGTAGTGCTGCGTGAGACAGAGTCCCCTGGCACAAGCAGGGGGCCACATATAGATGAGACAGAGCAGCTTGTCGTGGGGGGTTGACAGTTCCTGAAATTACCTTCGAGTTTTTCTTCTCTTTTTTTTTTTTTTGCTGCATTATGGAAAGGGAGGTTTATCATGTCAAGATTAATGTGTGTGTGTGTGTGTGTGTGTGTGTGTGTGTTAGTGGAATGAGATAAAGTCAGAGAGATAGAGTCTTCAAATGGATCTGGTTTATATGACATAGCTGGGCTATAGGGAACTCAGGGACTGACATCTGTCTGGATTGAGACTGCCATTTATTCATTGTAATAGCTGATATTTGTCAGACCTGGAGCAAAACAATAACTGTATATTTTGTGTGTGTGTGTGTGTACATACATGTGTATATACTTTTGTGTGTGCATGTGTGTGTGTGTTGGTGTGTGTTTGTGTTTATGAATATGAGAGCGAATATGAGTGTGTGTGTGTGTGTGTGTGTGTGTGTGTGTGTGTGTGTGTACCAGAAGGCTGTGGTGCGTGGGGGTCAGTCTTGGGGTGCTTCTCGCTAATTTTCCGCCTGGCTGCAGTTTGTGGCTCTGAAGAGAGGAGTGGCCTTGAGGGTGAACCCCACCACGCTGCCTTCCAGCTGGGGATAATCAGGTCAGAGCCACTGGGCTGGGTAATGACTCTCCAGGACTCCTTTCCACCCCGTCATTCTCTCTCTCTCCCGCTATTTCTGATCCGGACACTGTTTTGACTCTTTTTTTGCACACCTTTTCTCTCTCCCTCTCTCTCACTCCTCCCCTCTCTCTCACTTTCTCTCTCTCCCTCCCTGCCCCTCTCTCTCTCGCTCTCCCTCTCTCTCTCTCCACCCCCCCCCCCACCACTCTCTTGTTCCCTTTTGGTTTTAATGATGGGGGCTGGTTTGTCCGCCTCCTTCAC
>JAOYMR010000003.1:15860574-15874410 GCA_025802075.1 Tenebrosternarchus preto | reverse complement strand
GTGTGTGTGTGTGTGTGTGTGTGTGTGTGTGTGTGTGTGTGTGTGTGTGTGTGTGTGTGTGTGTTTGTTTGTTTGTGCACATTTTACAGGATTGTGTGTGAAATGGGTAAAGCAGAAAAGAGCCAGTTTGCTGGGAACGTCCAGGTTTGTGTTGGGGAGTGTCAGCCAGAGTTCATGGCCAAGACTTCGAAGTACTACTACTTTGTGGTGAGTTCAGACTCCTGACCCTCAGATTTACACAGTCAGGAAAACTGTGGAAGTAGGAAGACACTTCCGCCTGGATCATAATCATGAGTGTGTAATTAAAGACCTTTGCCATTAGTGGGTTAAATGTGCTTGGATTTACCATGTTCCACCTCATAAAGGGAGGAGGCCTTGGTCTGAGGTGCTCCTCATGGGCTAGTCATCATCTTATCATAAAGTGAAGCCATTCCAGAGGAATGAGAGGAAGCTCACACAGTAGGCCAATAACCAGTAACCCCTCATCTCTCTTTCTTTGTCTTCCTGTCTCTCTCTCCTTCTCTCTCTCTCCATCTCTCTGTCTGTCTCTGTCTCTCTATCTGTCTAACTGTATCTACTCCTTAACTACACACTTAAATCAGAGAAATGTGGGCAAGTCCATGGTACTGATTGGCATTTCCCCATTGTGTCTTTATCAGTTATATGCATATGTTAATGTGCTTTCATTTCTCCTATATGATGTTGTAACTGGAATTATGAGACCTCAGGTGAAGAAGCACATTTTAAAAAGGTTTTAAAATAAAAACAACTCATCATATTGAGGTAACGAGGAAGGAACGAAGCTGAAAGCTGCAGCAGCCTTTGCAGTGAACATGCAGTGAGCATGCAGTGAACATGCAGTGAACATGCAGTGAGCATGCAGTGGGTGAGGGGCCGAGTTTACCTTAACCCCCTGCCCTCCCTTTTCCTCTACAGGTCCCCAAGCTGCAGCTCCTGAAGCCCAGCCGAGGGCCCGTGTCTGGGGGCACCCTCATCAACATCACGGGCAGCAACCTGGATGCGGGCAGTAACGTGTCCATCATGTTTAAGGATCACAAGTGCACCTTCCACAGGTGAGGCTGCTGCTGGTGGTGGTAGTGGTGGGGGTGGTGGGTTTGGTGTTTTAACACCATGTCATTCTTCAGGGCGGAGGGAGGGGGCGGGCAGGCATTAGCGTCATAAAACATGAGAGGAGGATCAATTCTGACGTTAAGTCCCAGACGAGTTCCTGATCCCCAGTCAATAATGCCAATAGCAATGACACCCCGTTTCCGTGGCAGCAGCAGGGGAGGGATGAATGCAGGTCTTGATCTTGATGTTTCTGTCTTTCAACAATTTCCACATGATTTACTTTAACAATACGCCACATGCTGCTGATTCTGGGCTAATTGTTGGTAGAATTTAAAATAATTTTTTTTCTATCTGTTAACATTGACCTGGAGGTCATAATTCACAGTCCATTATGAATTAATTTTCTGTTCAAAAGCTTACAAGCCCCTTGACGTGCCCAGTGACAGTCATACTAAAAGAGATCATTATAAAAGACAGTAGTTCGTTTTGGTTATTATAATGTGCTGTGTGTGTGTGCTCATGCAGAAGAGGAGGCCAGTGGATCACGTGTCATTCCCAAGCGTCCACGCAGGGCTACGGAAACGTCACCGTGTCTGTGTATGTGGACAAGGCTCACATTCACAAGGACCTGCGCTTTGAGTACGTGGAGGACCCCACTATAACCAAACTGGAACCCGAATGGAGTATTTTCAGGTATGCCAGCCACGTACGGATCAATGGTGTGAGATCCACCTGTGGTCATCTTAAAAGCTGTGATGTGCGTTCTGTTCAAAAGGTGCTATGATGTTAATATGGTGATTCAAACCACAGAATGATAGTTAAGGATTAGCACAGATCAAGATAGAGCAAGGTGCTAGCAACACCAAGGTCATGGGCTCGATTCCCAGCTAGCACAAATAGTGTCATATTGCTTTGGATAAGATGCCAAATGCTGTAAAGGTGAGCAGAAAACATGTTGTCTTGTTTCACAGTGGAAATACACCAGTGACAGTGACCGGCACCAACCTGGATGTCATTCAGAACCCTCAAATCCGAGCCAAGTACAACAACCAGGAGACTACTAATGTGAGTTCAGTCTCCCTTTAACAAAACATGGTTCCCCTCACCTCAGTTTAAGAAGCTGGTGGACTGCAGTGAGAATTAGTGCTTCCATTCAGATGCTTCCCATCTCCTGATGTAGGACAACATTTCTGTTTCCAATGAGAGAGAGAGAGAGAGAGAGAGAGAGAGAGAGGGAGAAGAGAAAAAACAGAGAATGAAAGAGAAGAAGTGAAACAGTGAGACAGAGAGAACAGACCTGCCAACACTGACAACAACAGCGTGTCCTTTGGTTTGCCGAGGAGTCGGGCCGTGGAGGACTGGAGGTGGGAGTATCACATTGCTCCTCCACAGAATGGGCTCGCAGATCTGGGGGAGGCTTGTATTCACCGGCTCCTGATTGAAAGTCTGCGGAGACAAAAGAATGAAACGTTATCTACGGCGGTATCCCTCCGCACGAGCGCGTCAGGCATCTGCAGACGCTATACGATAAGACTCTGGCACACTGGGCCTTGCAGCAGAGTAAAATCCTGCCCAACCCTCTCCTCTCATTGGTCTGTTTGAGCAGCTCATTCTCTGTTTTTAGCTTTTGGGTTGGGCGAGGTGGGAGGGGGTGCAGTTGGCCGTAACAGCATCTCCTGTAACCAGTTTGGGAATATGACTGACCAATGTTCCATGAAACGGAACGAGAACTATGGTGGGTGCGTCCAGCGTTTTCTCCTGCCATCTGTTCTCGTCTGTTTTGTTCGAGGCGGACGGGGGCCTCCGGGAGCTCTTGGGACTGTCCAGGGTGACTGCCCAGGCCTTGTGAGGAGGCTGGTGCTTCAGCAGGCAGGTGGAGGCTCAAAGGGGAAGATTTTGAATGTGAATCCTCCGCCTGGATGTTGTACCGGCGAGCTACAAGGTTAATCAGGCTCGCCCAACTGAATGAACCTCACCGAGCAATCATCCCTGCACGATGCTGAAGGAAAGGCCACGTTTGACAGACAGCTGCTGTCTGACTACAACGCTTTTGTTCACTTGGTCTTTTGAGACCAGGAGAGCAAAAGAGAGGAAAGAAGTAAGAAGGCAATAAGGGACAGAAGAAAGCAAGAGAGATAAAGCAGAAGGGTACAGCACTGAGTGTTTCTGGGGGATGTGAAGGTGAGCGTAGTTAGCAATGTGTAGGTGACTCATCACAGCACTCATCAAAGTTGCAGGGAGCGAGAGAAACCATTTTAAAACTGCCAACGATTCAGTGCTCCGTAGAGGACCGTGGTCTCCAGGGACTGCCATTAAAAGAAAATAGGCTAAATAATCCCAGTTCCAGATAAAATAGTCCATTGGATGACACAACGGAGAGGAGTGTTTTATTTGTTATAGTTCAAAAACACATTTAACAGATCTTGTCATTTGAGTCTTGGGACAAGATGTTTTGTACCATAGTGAACTTCAGGAAGCAGCATGCATAAATGAATAATTCCACCTGCCACAAGGCAGCTTCATGCTTTTCTGTGTGTCTTTCCATCCAGTGGTCTTCCCTCTCTTCTATCTATTCATTCATTCATCTTTCCATTCATTCAAAAATGCCTCCATCCTTCCATTTATGCATCCAACCAACCACGTATCCAACTGTAAATGACGTAAATGTATATGTATCCGAGCGGTCCACTCATCCAACCTTTCATACGTTCACCCTTGAGCTTGTCCGGCCTCCCCGCCCATGCGTCTCCCATTTCCTCCACCAGGTGTGCCAGGTGACGAGTCCCACCACCATGCTCTGCCAGGCCCCAGCGCTCGCCGGCAGCCTGGCCAGGCAGGAGGAGGAGGTGGAGAAGCCTGACGAGTTCGGCTTCATCCTGGACAACGTTCAGTCTGTGCTGGCCCTCAAGAACACCAACTTCCTCTACTTTCCCAACCCGGTGTTCGAGCCGCTCAGCGCGTCTGGGGTGCAAGAACTCAAGCCTGGATCTCCCATTATACTAAAGGTAAGATCTTGATTTAACAACTTACAATTTCTTTTATAATAACCAGTGCTTAGATGTTACCAAAGCCAGTTTGCCACTGATCTAACAGTGCTTCTACTTACTGGGAAATTTGAGAATATTATGACAAAGGTACTGCCTTTGTCAGGGATATCAGGGATGTGGATATTCCATAGTTTGAAATATCTGTGATGAGCATTCATCATCAGCAAATACAATGTGTGTGTGTATTAGGGAATTACCTTATAGGTACATCCAGTACAGCAACATATTTTATGCTCTGTGCAAGCAATGGTGATCTCCATTGGTCTCCCCCATGAATAATCCTTGATGTGAAATTTATCATCTGGCTTCCAAATGGTGTGTTTCAGGGCAGGAACTTCCTCCCACCTACGCCAGGGAGCAACGGGAAGTTGAACTACACGGTTCTGATCGGAGACAAACCCTGCTCCCTAACCGTATCTGACACCCAGCTGCTTTGTGAGTGGCCCAACCTAACTGGACGGCACAAGGTTCTGGTGAGTGGGCACCAGCGTTTACGCTTCCCAACGCCGATAGACGATAAACTACATCATAGAGCTGGGCCAAAGCTAATAAAGGCTCCATTTGTGGTTTGGAGGGGGAGTCCTGGGCCGGCTCCACTTGGCCCAAAGACAGGCGTGCGGCGGGCAGAGCCGGCGGCCCGTTTACTGTCACAACCACACAAACACAGCAGGCGTCTCAGGCCCGTCTGCTGCCGTCTCTGTTTGCCTTAATAGCGCCCAGAGAACTGCCAGCTTTTCAGCCCAAAGACGCGTTTATGCTCTCTTCCCACTCCAGGCAGTTAGTTAAGGACAGCTCAGCGTAGGTGTATTTTGCAATGTGTTTAGAAGGTCACCCGGAAGGTGCTCCACAGCCCCCCCTGCTGTGCGCACTGTAGTAATGCATTCTCCACATGAGGCCATGGCACAGTTTAAATCTTGTGGGGTTAATCTCACACTCATGTTTATTTATAACTGGAGTCAGTAATCAACTATGTAGAAGGGCAGTGTCTGAAGCTTGGTGAAGTGGCCGTGTTATCATGGCTAATTATCGTGCTCAGCTTAGTGTGGTTTAACCTGGTTTAGCATGATTTTCTTTCCAATAATTGGCTGTGTTCCTTTCCTGTCATTTACTGTTCTTGAGGAATTATCTGATAGGTTACAGAGTACAGTGAACAATGACAAAACCATTGGAAAATGAGCATGTCTCATTTCTGATCAAAGAGGTATTGTGTAGTAAGCCTGGTGTGCCTGGTGAGATTTAGTGGTATAAAAACGAATAAAAGTTTGTAACGGTTTAGCAAAAGTTCTTAAGCTTTGATCTTAAGTTTGACTGATTACATTTCTGTGGAATATCTTTGTTAGGCCCGTGTTGGAGGCATCGAGTTTTCGCCGGGTGTGGTCCACATCACCTCCGACAGCCCTCTCAGCAGCACTGCCATCATCGGCATAGCCGCAGCCGGCGGCCTCCTCATCCTCTTCATCATCATCGTACTCATCGCCTACAAGCGCAAATCCCGCGAGAGCGACCTGACGCTGAAGCGCCTGCAGATGCAGATGGACAATCTGGAGTCCCGCGTAGCATTGGAGTGCAAAGAGGGTAAAGAACCGGGGGTGGATTCCAGATTCTCAGGCTCAGCGTGAATTCAAATGGTGTGAATTTAAAAGCGTGACACAGGACTCTGAGGTCTTCAGTACGGAACTGTAAATTTAAAAGTGAATTAAAAGGTATTCAGCTCTGTGGGAATTTGAGTCTGAAACAGCAAGTTTCACTCCATCTGAAAGTAGAAAGGTTACAGTCCTGCCCACACAGCAGAGTGTGTCGGTTTCTCTCCCAGTGACCACAGTGTTTTGGCACTCTGCACCAGTGGCCTTGGCATGAAGTCTAAATGAACTTGTGCTCCAAACACCTAGCTGAAACCCAACTCTGACGCACAACTCTAACCTTTAAAAGGGTTTGTAATTATAAACCTACAGCACAGGCACTTACCCACAGCTACAGTGCCGGGCTTCTCATCATGAAAATCGGATCTGAAAAAAAAAAAAAGATACATTTGCATTTGCAAGCTCGAAGACCAGGCACCATTTAACAGCTATGTGACCTTGTTATATTGAAAATCCTGCAGATTGTGAGGAGTCTGGGTGGTTACAGTGCATAAAACGAAATATTGTTAAGCATATGTACAAACACACTGTCCAGTTTTGTTACGACTGGGGTTCAAAGCACAAAGCCTTGTCCGCTGGTCCAAGTTTCATGAGTTTTCCTGTTTCTAGCACTGGATGATTCACAATTAGGGAATATGGACAAAAGCATTAACCTTGCTAGCTATCACTATATGTGTCTTATATATGTTAGTTAGTGCTAACCGTTCTTCCGTTGGGTATCTGCAGTGTTGTGTACAGATACACAAGTACATAAATGCATCCCACTGTTATCCAGCTAATCGATGTATAGTATATCCTCTATTAATGTTATTGATTTATGCAGAGGGTTTTTTGTGATCAATTTAGGTAAATTGAGCAGGACTAATGGGAGAACTCCGGTGAATGTCATTCTTTTAATGCCATTTGATTCCATTTGTTTATGTTTTGATGCCGGTTGATGCCATTTGTTTATGTTTTGTTTATGTTCTCCAGCCTTCGCCGAGCTGCAGACTGATATTAACGAGCTGACCAGTGATCTGGATGGAGCTGGCATTCCCTTCCTGGACTACAGAACCTACACCATGCGCGTGCTGTTTCCGGGTATCGAGGAGCACCCCGTGCTTAGAGACCTGGAGGTTCGCCACACACCCCCAGCACACATCACTGACCTCAGAACGGCTCCTGGATGAGTCCGTCTGGCTATGACTGCTGCCGTGGCAACGAGCTTTCATTCCTCATTAACAACATTAGCATTTTCGACTGAAGTGTTGTGGTTTTTTTGTTTGTTTGTTTTAAGTCCAACCACGCTAATGGGATTGTTGTAATTCCGCATCTGTAATTTGCCAAACCCACTACCTACATGTACAAGCCAAAATGCAATTCAAAGCTCTCCAATTATGGGTCACACCATATATGATAATGAGTTAATGCATGCAGGCAACTCACAATGATGGACAGTAATATTCTCCCTTGATAGACAATTTTTTAAGTATTCTCTCTCTCTCTCTCTCTCTCTCTCTCTGTCTCTCTCTCTCTCTCTCTCTCTCTGTCTGTCTCCTTTTTCCAATGTCTCTTTTTCTCTTTCTGTCTCCCTCTCCTTCTCTTCTTTCGTACACGTAATGAGCCACTCTGCGATTCATAATCACTCACTTGATAATCACACAAATGATGTGGCGCTGTTTTCTGAACACAGGCAGGAAATTGAGAAGTGTAATAGAGTGGAGTCTAACACACACTAAAGGTTATTTATACGTGCTTATGACAGTGATGGACGTTCCTAATCGAGTCACACAGGCAGCGTCATCCTAAAAGCTAAGCTAAGTCTTAGAGCTTTAGGCCTGCTTGGATCAGGGTTTATTAAGCTACATTAATTACACCTTAATTGGAATAAACATCCCCACTCAATGGAAGAGTCTGTAGTCAAATCAAATCTAATGAAGGTAGCTTACCTCTGACTAGCTTACCTCTGTATGCTGACAGCTTTGTAATGGTTATTGATGGAACACATGACACGTATTAGAAGATTTCGTTACTATTAATTGTTTGTCATCAGCTGTCTGGACCAGACACCAGCTGTCTGCTAGTCCAGTAATCAGCTAATCATTTTCAAGTTTTCAGAGATTCCATTTCAGAGATTCCAATCTTGCATTTTCAAGATTCCAGAGAATCTTTGTAAAAACCTTCCAACACTTGTTCTCCCAAACACCATTTTTCACTCGAGATCTAAACTGTTATCGCATCTACAAAAAAAACAAAACAAAACAAAACACTAAAGCCATTAGTTGTTTCAGGTGTAAAGATGCTCCTGATTACAATGGCTTTTACATGTAAATTATAAATTAGATATTCTAATTTACCAAATAACACTTTAAAAACTAACTTTTATACATAATTTAAAAATGAATGAAGGATATAATTATTAAAATATTCAAAACAGAATTTCTCCCATTTTTGGTAATGCTTTAATTTTAGAGATGATTTCACTGAATATTTAGTATAGGTTATTCCTGCATTTTGATAGCACAAATATTTATCTTATCTCTGGTAGGACACTAAGTACTAGTTAGTAGGTAGAATTATTCGTGTTCTTGCAGAAACACATTTGTCCTCCCTGATCTCCCACTGCCTAGCTGTTGATAAACTAGTTAAGTGATGTGGTGTATTTGGAGGAGTAACCTCTGCCTGCACTGTTGCCTCTCAGGTTCCAGGCTACAGGCAGGAGCAGGTGGAGAAGGGTCTCAAGCTCTTCGGCCAGCTCATCAACAACAAGGTCTTCCTGCTCTCCTTCATCCGAACGTTGGAGTCTCAGCGCGGTTTCTCCATGCGCGACCGTGGCAACGTGGCGTCCCTCATCATGACCGTCCTGCAGAGCAAGCTGGAGTACGCCACCGATGTTCTCAAGCACCTGCTCTCGGACCTCATCGACAAGAACCTGGAGAGCAAGAACCATCCCAAGCTGCTGCTGAGGAGGTGAGATCCCGCCTCCCCCTCTCCAGACTCCGCCTACAAAACACATGTGGACGACGCGAGGCATGACTACAGTCATAGCAGCACACTGGAGCTCAGGGAACATAGACAGGCCAGCCCAAAAGTCCGCAAAGGTCTTCAGCTCTGACACAGAGCAAGTGGAAAGTACAGTCACAATGTTTACTGAGGCTCTTGTACCCTGCAACTCACTTTAAACCATACTGGCCAGGCCCTGTGAACACCATCCCACTTGATTCACCCTTCTGCTGGTTTTGTTAGCACCACTTACCTGAAGTGTCCTTTATTTGGAGCCACGTGCTCCTAACTGTGAATGAATCAAACAGAAGGATGAATGAATCAAACAGAAGGATGAACGAATCAAACAGAAGGATGAATGAATCAAACAGAAGGATGAACAAATCAAACAGCTTCTAGTTGACTTCATATTTGCACTCTGTATTATGATTCTTTAGGGGCAATTATTAGAGTAAGGCCCTAAAGCTATTATTTGGCCTAATGTTTTAAACTTTTTATAGATATGTTTTTAAAAAGTCTGGTACATTTACATCAAATCGATTCATTGAACAGAACTTTTCATTATGGGTTCATTAGGCTAATTACTGTCACATTTGAAAAAGTATCACATAACGTTTAAAAAGCATGAGACAACATATGTAAAGCAGCTCCAAGCAGTCTTACATCAATGCACCATATACGATCCATAGTCTTATTATATATATACATAAAGCAAATGATAGACCGCCATCTCCATAATTTCAAGAGCGTGTGCTGAGCAGGAGCGAGACGTCCCTGCATGTCTCAGAGCTGGTCTCATTAAATTCTCATCATGCCCATCAATCACGACCGGTGTCGGCGTGTGCATTAAAATGCAGTGGCGGTTGGGTACATTCGCAGATCTGGAGATGCAGATCACCAGGCGAACGTGAAGTGTTGCATATGTTAACAAATGCAAATAGAGCAGCACATCCGCTGCAGCTCCAGCATCTTCCTCATTACACCTCCCCCACTGATGTTTACATTGTCTACATTCATCATGGAATGGGTTCATATTCTAGAAAATCGTTTGCAAGAATCTGAAGTGATTCCAGATGTTACTTACAACATGAGAGGGTGTTGGCAGGAGACAGCAAAAGAGAGATTAAACACGAATATGAGCAAAAGGTAATATAGGTTCTGAATATCATGCATACATCTAAACCCACTTACTGGATGCATGCATATATACAAACGTACACACACTCGCACAAAGAAGGAGCCTGAAGGTCATATTCCATCCCATTATTCTGCGTAAGGGCTGGGAGAGATCCAGGCACGTCACGCTCACATATACATGGGTGCAAGGGGGAAAGCACACATGCAGATTTGTGGAGCGTTAAACGTGCTTACAGGAACCTGCTCTGATGACCTCAGATTGCGATGCGTAGGTTCTGATGCCGCCTGGCTCAGAATAACCTTTCATTTGGTGACATTGAAACACCTACTCCCTCTCGCAGAATACTCGAGGTTCTCTGACACGTTTGTCATTTAAATATAATTATGATTAATTAGCCCTGAATCCAATTAAAAAAAAAAAAAACCCTGAAAGGTTGTGGATAGAGGGGACTGTATGAATCTCATTCCTCTATGCAAGTACCTCCTTTACATTTCTGTATGACAATGGCCCAAATGTTGCTGTAGATATAAAAATAGCACATTTTTATTGTAGAACTGCTGTGTATTTCTTCACAAATTTTCCATCACGTTGCTGTTGATATGATGCGTGTTCTTATCCTAAGGACAAAGAAACCGTTTAAAAAACAAACATAAACACAGTTAATGTGGAAGTTACGCAACAGTTACAATTATGTAAAAGCCAGTGCTTCTAGTGTTGCAACAACACTGATATTATTATAAAAAAATGTGTCCCCTTTTCTTCTTTTTCACTCTTTCGCTGTGAAGTTACAATAATTTCTTAAATTAAAACAAAAACATACTGCTTGAAAGCTTGAGGTCATGTTTTACAAATGGAAGTACATTTCTTTCTGCAACAGTTTAGCCTCAAGGTTTAGAAGAATTGCTCCCTCATCTGCTTACGTTTGTCAGGCTCAAGGTACGTTCCTGGAACAGCTGATCGTTTCTGCTGATGAAGAAAAATGTAATGTCCCTGTGTGCTCTGGCCACTGAAATCTTCTTACAGTCTAATCGTACAAAAAAATCGAATGCAATATTGCTGGGAGATTTCATCCCTGAAATGAAAGCAGCCCCATTTCTTTTTTAATTATGGGTCAGAAGAATTTGCAGTAATGGCTCTTTTCATGACTGTGGCTGTGAAATTTCCTCGCTGGGATGTGTGGTTAGGATATATGGTCACTGGGTGGCTGGGATTATGCCGGATTAGGTAAAGGAATTCCAAATCTGTTTGGCCTACTGAATGTGGGGTAGTCATGTTAAACTGACAGAAATTACCCAGACAGACATATAGACAGACATATAGACAGACAGACAGGCAGATAGATAGATAGATAGATAGATAGATAGATAGATAGATAGATAGATAATGTGTGTGGAGGCATGAGGAGAAAACACAAGACTAATAGTTATAATAGTTATAATCGTTATAATAGTAATAATAGTTATCATAGTTATAATCGTTATTATAGTAATAATAGTTATCATAGTTATAACAGTTATAATCGTTATAATAGTTATAATAGTAATAATAGTTATAATCGTTATAATAGTTATAATAGTTATAGCAGCTATAATCGTTAACACAGTCCCACAGTCCCAATAGTCCCACAACACCCAGTTTAAAAGCCTGAAGCATGTTATGAGTATTAGAACATGCTAAAACACAGAATAGTGAACTATCATAATAAATTATTTTAAAGTTTCCTCCCACATCATCCTTTTGCACGTCTAAATTCTGTCCCCGTAGGTTTAAAGCCCCTCATCAACCCCCTCCACCATTCATACCCTGACAGGCAGGATTAATCAAGCCTGACAAAGGCAAGATTAATCGCACCCACATTTCAGGATGACATTTAGCAAATGTAAATAAAGGGTGTTCCTGAGATTCAAATGGGAACTCCATCATGGAGGAAGAGATCGTGGAGGGACAGACAGAGGACAAACACGCTGTTCTCCTAAAGTAGCAGAGGCTGTTTTAGAAAGGTCTGCATGAGGCTGACTTTCAAATAACTGGCAGGGCATTTCATTTTCTTATGTTCGGCACAATAAAAATAGTGTTCTGGTTGCGTAGTTAAGAGTAAACTTTACTTTGTCCCATTTAAGTAAGATGACGCAGTTAATTCTTTCTAAAAGCTGGATTCTCCTCTATTTCTTCCAGAGAATCTTCTACACATCATGCCAGACCTTGCCAGAACAAGCACTTTAGACACTTGGGCTGCAGCGACAGCTTCACTCTTCTCAAATCACTGATTACAGCTTTAAATTTTTAATGAAGCATGTTGATTGTAGCTTTAATTCTTTTAAAGGTGCACACCAACTGGCATGTTTGTACATGCATTGTCAGAAGCATAGTAACTGTTTACAAATGACAAGCTACTTTTGTGATACCAAGCATCCCGTGAGCCTCAGAGCTGGAAGGCATTAAGGCCTGGTTCCACTTACGTCATTGGTGTTTGTGACACTGATCAGACCTGAAGTCTGTGGCCTTACGCACCTGCTCAGCATAAGACGTAAGTGTGATAATCCACAGCACAAACAATTCAGGACAGCTTAATGAGAAAACTGGAGACATAATCTCCACCTTAATCAGCCTTTACTCTCCCTTCTCTCTCTCTCTGTCTCTCTCTTTCTCTCTCTCCCTCACAAACACACACACACACACGCACATGCATTCTCTCTCCCTCCCACACATTTCTCTCCCTCCTGAATTTTTCTTAATTGCCAAATCACTATTTAAAATGCAGTGAAACAGGATGACTTTGGCTGGAGACTCCAGACCAGCTCCTCTTCCAAGAAATCATGGATGCACTTGTGTGTGTGTGTGTGTGTGTGTGTGTGTGTGTGTGTATGTATGCGTGTCTGTGTGCATGTGTGCGTGTGTGTATGTGTATGTGTGTGTGCGTGCGTGTGTGTGTGTGTGTGTGTGTGTTCCCCATCTGTCCTGCCTCAGCCTGGGTTCAGATGCACGTACAGGCAAAGCGGACTCTAACGAGCGAGCTTCTAGAACCATCTGTCATATTCCTGCACCATCCTCCTCATCCTTATCCTCCTCTCCTCTCTCCTCACGCACATTCAAAAATAAACCCTCACCCCTCTATCTCTCTCTCTCTCCCTCTTTCTCTCTCTCCGTCTCTCTTTCTCTCCCCAAGCACACCCCCCCCCCTCTTTGTCTCAACGCCCAACATAAAATAAAAGCTCAGTGGTAGAAAGCAATGCTTCTCTTTAGGTTAGATTTGTGTGTGGGAGGGAAATGTCACCTATTCAGCTGAACGCCTCAGATGAAGACTTGCTCACGTGCAGGTTTGTCTTGTTGCGTAGGGCTCTGTGTCAGATATGTTCTCTCACAACCGTTTACTCTCTGCTGTCTGTCATATTAACATTTTTTATAGTTAAATATAACTTTTGTCGTGGGAATGTTAGAAATAGGAGAAACCATGGGGAAAAAAAAAAAAACATTTGAATGTGATTGTGAGAAGATGGATGGGGATGACAAACGTGAAGATGAAGATGATGATGATGACGATGATGATAATGAAGAAGAAGAAGAAGATGATGATGATGATGATGATGATGATGGTAGTCACAAAACTCTGAGGTGAAATTTTAAGTAAAGATAAAGTTATCAGCTTTGACAGTGAGTGTGACTAAAACTGATTATCACGTCAATATTTCAGTGTGGAGTGTGCTCCATTTAACTAAACACAAAGATGAGGGAAGACCCTGAAGAGCAATATTGTAACATAAAGCCACTCTGGCACTCTGCAGAGCAGTAAATAGTTCATCTACTCCAGTCGGAATCATGTCTGACTTCAAACTATGTATTCAAGACTATAAATAATAATAATAATAATACATTTTATTTTAAAGCGCCTTTCATAACACCCAAGGACACTGTACAGAATAAAATAAAATAAAAAAGGTCAAATAAAGCAGAAAATAAT
>JAOYMR010000003.1:15837868-15849812 GCA_025802075.1 Tenebrosternarchus preto | reverse complement strand
TGTGTGTGTGTATGTGAGTTTGTACGTGTGTGTGTGTGTGTGTGTATGTGAGTTTGTACGTGTGTGTGTGTGTGTGTATGTGAGTTTGTACGTGTGTGTGTATGTGTGTATGTGAGTTTCTGCCTGGACAATGCAAGCACACTGCTATTTCCATGCTGATTATGGGGCACGCAAAGTTTAGGCAAATATTTAAGTGGCTGCTTCTCCTTTTAGATTTTTTTCGGTGATATATGGCTGACCACTGTAACAGCCTGCCTCAGCTCCAGAGCCAGGCCCTCCTTTGTTCCCCCAGTCTACTCCTGCCACCAAATTACTGACATGGCTGCCAAGAGGAGTCACGATGTGCTCCTCCCCCCTGTGAGTCTAACAAGCCATCTCATGTTGGGAAGACAAAACACTCCCTGGCGCACAGCGACAACATTTCAGTGGTTTTGGAAGCTCTGGATACTGCTTTCTCATAACTGTCATGTTTGAGTCATGATTCTCTGCTTTGCTTTGGAAAATTTGACAAAATCTACTTTTCTGTAGCTTCTATTATCGCCTCGGTCCATAAGTATCCAGTAAATCTGGAGTAAATCTTCATGTAAACTGCAAGATGGCTCATTAGAGTGCTTAAAGAATGTAAACATGACTTGCTGATATCATCCATGTGGCCTTTAAGACCTTCCTTTGATCAGCATTATTTGATGTGTCTGATGTTTATCGTTCAGGCCGCTGTTTCTCAGAGGCCCCTCTTTCTGCTTCGTATCTGCACAGTTGCACTTGACCTTGAGCCCCCAACATTGTTTACTGCACAGAGGGGTAATTATGCATGGGGGTGCTTATTTACAAAAGCCAACGGTGTTTGCTGGACGCCGCGCTGCACATGGTAAAGCACACTTCGTTCCCGTCGCTCTGATGCGTTATGGAGCGCTGGGCTAGGATTCGGTATGCAGGCGCACCCTGGAAGAGCTCAGAGCAGAAGAAGGCCCAAGGCACTGTTTCCTCCCTGAACCAGCCCACAAAGACGAAGCAATCTGGCACTCATTTGACAGCTTGAAGTTGGTAACTCTTAGCCACGGTTACAAATAGTGAGTCAGGAGGAATTTACCGAGTAATAAAGGCTTTTCCCCCTTTCTCTCTTGAGTTAAAATAATGTTGTTCTGGGTATAATCATCCAATTAGGGGCAAGAGGCTGCTCTTGGAACGGCAGAGGATCGCATTTCAAAGGGTCCTGTCTGGCAGCATCCACACTGATGGTACGATAGCCAATCGTGTGGAGACTGAGTCCTATATATGTGTGTGCGTGTGTGTGTGTGTGTGTTTAGGAGGAAACATTCCTGTATGCCTGGCCAGAGTTGCGTGAGAGTGTGTGTTATTTGCTCCACTAATAGTATGGTGGCCATTATCAGTGATTCATCTCAAACATTACTGCTCTATATCTCTATATGCCCCACCAACACCACCTCCAGCACTGTAAAGCTAAGCATAGCTTGAAAACTCCTGGCACTAGTACCAGTTCAGTGAAGGCTATTACCTCATACTCTTTTAGTTTAATGCTGTGATTAGCCTGATGAAGTATTTTCATGTTCCCAGTTTGGATAGTATCGGGGTCACTGAAGCTCAGCTGAGATGCTTGGCAACCTGGGTCTAATGTAAGACGTGCTTCAGGTTTCATGTTTATGAATGACATGCAAACCTTTCTTCAAGATTGTCAGCAGTAACACTCTGACACCAACAAGTCTACGAGCTCAGAGAGAAAGTGTGTTAAAGTAGAGTGAGAGAGAAACACACAAAGACACACAGACAGAAACGGAGGAGACAGAAGGGAGATAGACAAGTATTTAAGGCAGTAGATTTAAGGCAGTAATGTGAGACTTGAGGTGAGTAGAAAGAAACTGAGAGCGCGAGCATGAGAGAGAGAGGGAGAGAGAGGGAGAGAGAGAGAGAGAGAGGGAGAGAGAGAGAGAGAGGGAGAGAGAGGGAGAGAGAGAGAGAGAGAGAGGGAGAGAGAGAGAGAGGGAGAGAGAGGGAGAGGGAGAGGGGTCTGCACCATGCTGAAATTAAATGTCACACGGGCGACGTGTGGGCGTTTGGGTGTGGGGCGGAGGACGGGGGGCTGCATTAAGGGGTGATTGGAATCGGAGATGAGATAATGAAGACAGAAGTTAATTCATTCTCGAGGTGGAGGAGGAAAAAAACACCTCCCATCTCCTGAAGGCTGGAGGACGGAGGCTGGCACACAGGTTATACCTCTCTTGGCTCTTCTGTCCTTATGAGTTGCTGTGGAGTTTGAACTTGTGTCTTTCTTTTTCATTCAGTCAGTCATTCAGTCATTCATTGTTTATGTTTTTCTTACTGTGACTGTGCTGACACATAATAGCTGCAGTGTTCTGTGCTGTGTGGAAATGGGCCTGTTTTTACAAACCTTCTGCAGTGTTGGACAGTCTCCATCAGGTCTAAACTCATTCATTCACTCATTCCTTGATTCCTGTTGGGAAGCTCATCCCTGAGTTACATAAGCCTCTCACCACCATTCTGCACTGATGATCAGTGGATCTCACGTAGTGCATATTCACTCAGTCCAACAGTATGTGAAACCATAAGAAAATATGCCCTACTAATAGCTTAAGTGACTGTTGAACTTCACGCCTGTAGATGTTTCGACAGAAGGTCCGAGCTTTTTCTGTGCTCTTCTTCTTTTTGACCTAATGGCTCGAGTCCTCTGAGTTTCGGTCGTATTGCTGTCGTGAGCAGCAGTTATCTGTGGACACTGGAACCAGGACATTTGGACTGATGCAGTACGTACCTCTGAAGCTTTGTTCAGTAGTTCAGTAGTGATTCCCACCCATAGGTTCACCTCAGTTAACCCTGTAAGGAGCCACCGGAGTTGGGTTGCCAGATTGTGTTGAGAGAGGGTTTTCATCAGAGAGAAGAAGGTCTGTTTGACTGTGTTAACTGAATCTGTTTGGCTGTGAGCGTAAGGCTGATATAGGTGTGTGTAAGTTTCACTGCCTCACTGATGCCAGTAAAAGTGGCATAAATGAACCTGGAACAGTAGATCCTCATTCTCTGAGGGGCTGCTGTAAAAAAAAAAAAAAAAAAAAAGGTTTTAAAGTATCAGGAGAAATAAGTTGAACTGGACCTGTACACCAATCAGAATCCATCCAGAGTGATTTAATTGTATTACTTATAATTTTATAATTATAAATAATTGTTAGTAATCACTTTGAGCAGCTCATGCTGTGTTATGGTTCTGTCTGATAATGCGGTTGTCACACTTGTGCTTGTGTGTTTCTGTAGGTGTCTGATAATGCGGTTGTCGCACTTGTGCTTGTGTGTTTCTGTAGGTGTCTGATAATGCGGTTGTCGCACTTGTGCCGAAGCAGGTCACCGCTTATAACTCAGTGAACAACTCCACCGTGTCCAGGACATCTGCAGGAAAATACGGTATGATTTTGTGTTGTTTGTAAGGGCTGAGTGTGTCTGTGTGTGGGTGTGTGTGTTTGTGTGGGTGGATGGGTGGCTGTGTGTGGGCGGATGGGTGCACATGTATGCGTTTATGTGCACACGTGGCTGTGTGCATGGATTACAAAAAGGAGGCCAATTTCATGGAAAAGATGGAGCAGACTGTGACTGAAGTGAGGAGTGTCTCCTTCAATAAGAAGCGAAAAAAGGCAACACCGTGCAGACCTTCCGTGAACTGTTGGAGAGGGTGGTGCTCAACACAAAGCCAGAAACCGGGATGGTGGAGGGGGGGCTCTCTGCACTTGACTTTCCCTTAGAGACGGCGAAAGCACATCGGCCTGTGTCCCGTCACCCAGCGCACTATTGGATCTGATAAACGCAACAGCCGTGTGAGTCCCGTCACCCGGCGCGCTATTGGATCTGATAATGGAGAAGATCAAAGCCTTCTGACGGCCCGAGCTTCTCCGCACACTTCAAATACGGCATTAACGGCACCTCGCCTCCGCCGGAACCCAGCACAGCTTCAAATTAGCTTTAAATGAAGCGAGAGAGGCGTTCGGTGACGCACAGAGGCTGGATCAGGCCACGAAGGGGCCGGGCGAAGCGATGCATCTTATTAGTCTCTGTTCAGAATTGATTTAAAAAAAAGAAGCCTTTTCAGACTTCCTGAGCCGGAGAGGCGCTTTGAACTGGCAGAGAAAAAGGTGCAAATGATAGGGAGGAAAAAAGGGATGGTTGTTATGGATCTCCACCCTCGTGGAATCTAAACTTTGGCGTGTGATTGGCAGAGAGAGCTCCAGGAAGGGTTCCATGTTGTTAGTGGACTTATGCTTGACATCTATTTAGCAAAGTTTTAAAAGGAAGTTTGTTTCCTTTCAGTTTATAGGTTGCATGTTTCATTGGCCTTTGGTTAGTGGGACTGGGAGAACATGTCAAATTTGGGTATGTTTGGCACTGGGCAACTGATGCAGAACAGACAGAAAAAAATTCCAGACACTTAAAGAACCAATGCAAGCCAGACAAATCTATCCAATGATCCCATTCAAGGCTGATTCCCTGCAGGGCTGGGTATGTATTAAAGACATGCCTACATGTTTGTACCTTCTTCCTTTCCTCTCTCCTGGAGCTGTCTGTCTGTTTCTCTCTTTCTGCCCAATCTCTCATCACTTCTTCTTTTCTCTTTTCTTTTCTCTCTCTCCCTCTTTCCCTGCTTGTCTGGTAGGTTCTTTCTCTCTGTCAGCAGAGTTGTCTTCTCTCCAGAGAAATTGATTTCTGCTGCATCTGCCATGGTGAAAACACTGTGTGTGTGTGTGTGTGTGTGTGTGTTTGTGTGTCTGTATGTGTATGTGCATGTGTGTGTGTTTTTATTTTACTAGATCTGGCTTTTTTTGCTAATCAATTCCTTTCACCCTCTGTAAACATTCCTGTTGTTTTAAATGCCATGGCTGCTCCATGCGTTGGTGGTGCTATAAAACTTTCATCTGAGTTGACACTTGTTCGATCCCTCGTCGCCCAGAGCAACGGCAGCATTAGCGATGAAACATTAAGGGTCTGTGCACTTCCAAACATTCCAACCTCAGATCCACAGCAGCCAATCCGAGCGGGTGGGACGCTCACGAGAGAGCGAGGGGGTTGGGCGTCTGGGATCATGCCCCGCCTTCCTGATGTGTTGGGGTCTCCTGTGTCTCTTTGTTCCGCAACCTCACACAGAAAACATGATCAAATACACTGGAAGCCCTGACAGCCAGCGCTCACGAACACCCATGATCACACCTGACCTGGAGACCGGCGTCAAGGTGTGGCACCTGGTCAAGAACCATGAGCACGGCGACCAGAAGGAAGGTGACCGTGGAAGCAAGATGGTGTCCGAGATCTACCTGACCAGGCTGCTGGCCACCAAGGTGAGCACCACCTGCGACCCCTCCCCATACCTCCACCTCCGCCTCTACCCACACCTCCACTTCGAAACCGCTTGCAAACAACCTCGCTCAGCGACTTAGCAGCCGATCAGTGATCATAATGAAAAACATCCTGCTTGCTGACAGACTAGGGTTAGTACCATCTAATACAGGATGGTACAGAGCAGAACGGTGGAGACAGGAACACTGTCTCGATCAGTCTCCACTATGGAGAAATGCGTAGCGGTGGTTTGTCATGACGTTTGTTTTCTGACAAGTAGTTTTGCCATTTTAAATCACCTATTCATGTCTTGTGTGTATAGGGACTGTGCATGAAGGCATGAATGTAGGTGTTTCATAATGACAGGGCAACAACAAGCCAAAGGGAAATCATGCATAAAATGAGATGCTCTAAGATGTTTTTCCACTGGCCTGACTCTTAGAATATCTGTTCATTTTCTTAACCAAACCTCTTAATCCCTGCTGCTGAACGTAAATAAGAAAGCAACTCGTAATTGTAATTCGCTGGCTTCAGTCATGTGACCTTTCTCAGGGGCCTGACAGACTGAAGGAGGTTTGCAGGTGGTATAATTTGTGATTAGAGCATGTTTCCACCACATCTGATTTGATGACTGGCGTGGCTTTAGGTTACTGTCTTGATGAGAAGCTTCAGGAGAGTATGTATGTCATGTATTTATTTATTTATTTGCTTGTTTGTTTTTAATATTTATGATTAATCATAGCAGAGAATCTAAAAGGTATCAGGCATAAATAGCTTTTGGCAAAGACAAATTTCTGTGTGTGCGTGTATGTGTGCATATGAGTATGTGTTTGCGCATGCGTGTGTGTGTGTGTGTGTGTGTGTGTGTGTGTGTGTGCGAGCGCTCACTCATGTGGCTGGCTCCATCCACCATCATACGGCATGGTGTGTGTTCTGATGCCAGTAGGCACATGGTGGACTCTCCAGGACTGCAGCACGGAAGGGAGAGACACATCCACCACATGAGGTCATCTGATGCCGCTCAAACTGACCAGTGTCCACGATTCCCTGCCCAGCACGTCAGCCGTGGGCCATGTATTAGACAGACTGGTTTTGTTTAATAACTGTCCTGGGAGCAGCACTCAGTAAAAATGATTGGTGTGAAAGAGCTGTAATTGACTGCTTTCCTGTCAGTCTTCCAGGTCTGCCCACTTGTCTTATATTAGCTTCCTCAGTGTCTGTTAGAAACACTAGCAATTAAACAAGGTTTATTTCTTTCTCTGAAGCTTTACATGCCTGTTTAATCCCTAATCCTTACATGTTTAATCCTTAATCCTTACTTCTTTAATACTTAATCCACAGTCAACTACTTCCATCTTTTTTGTGATTTTTTCAGTATATGCAAGTTCATCGTAATTTTAGCGCCGAACACCTCGTCCCGTTGACCAAGCAATGAAATGATGTTACTGGGTTTTTTTTTTTTTTCAATGTCACTAAAATGTCCATAAATGGCCACTTTGGTTTCCCGGGTGAGTAATGATAATGTCAGCTATCACACGGGACGACATCTGTCAGAACGCTCACCGGCGTCCCTGTCTCCTGCCGCTGTCGCCACGGCGACACGGGGTCCGAGCAGAAAATATGTATTTTCATCTTCATAGGGTAAAGATAAGCTGTCAGGAATGTGGGACATGACGGAATTACTGCTGTGACTGTCAGCTGCTCTTCCTCCCGTTCGACTTTTACTCCCAGCCGCCGCTCAAACAAAACAAGATTTTATTTCCTGCACTTGTGCACACCTGGTCTAAAGCCACGTGCTCCTGTGAGACACAAGCGCTCTCTCTCTCTCTCTCTCTCTCTCTCTCTCTCTCTCTCTCTCTTCTCTTTCTCTCAGCTATTTTTTTCTCCCAATCTTTCTCTTCTCTTCATGTCCTGTCAGTTCATCTAAGCAGATTAGATTCTCTCTGCTTTGCATCTTCTTAAAGTTGACAACATTAAATCAAATTAGGGTCAGTGACGCAGTAGAAGCTCTTCAGGAGTTGCAGGAATCAGCTTATGTAAATTCACTATTTGGTCCCAGATGCTATCAGAATCAGAATCAGAAGTGAAGTGCAGAATAATCATTTCTCCATCAGAGTCGGCAGTTTTGGGTTCCTGGGCCTGAACATTCACCCTGGCACGTATGTCCACGTTTGGGATGTATTCACTCACAGCTGTATTCACTCACAGCTGTTAAATGTCCTCAAAACTTGCTGACAGAGTTTCTCTGTCAGCCATTTTGTGGTTTAGTTTGGAGGACATTTCAAGCAGACAGAGTTACTTCAAAGTAAATTTAATGAGTACATTTTAAGCAGCGAACGCATGTTACTTTGGCCCTGCCTAGGAAAAGACATACAGGTGAAAGGATAGGTGAAGGAATCAATAAGCTAATGACTAAAGAGAAATGGACTCTTCTCACACTCTCCTCTTCCCTTCTCTTTGCATCTTTTGCAGGGCACATTGCAGAAGTTTGTAGACGACCTGTTTGAGACCATCTTCAGCACGGCACACAGAGGAAGTGCCCTCCCTCTCGCCATCAAGTATATGTTTGACTTCCTGGATGAGCAGGCAGACAAGCACGGCATCCACGACCCACACGTGCGGCACACGTGGAAGAGCAACTGGTGAGAGGCCACGTCACATGCAAACACCTCTCATTACGTTAGCCGTCGTGCGAGAGTTTGTTTAAACTGGACGTTCGACCTCAGCAATCACGCGTGTCTGGCGTCACGGCTGCTGTCACCACGGCTGCTGCCATGGTGACGGGTGTGCAGTCAGTAACACCTGGCTCCAAATTAATTTCACCCTATCAATTTAGAGTACTGTCTGTTAGTGGGGAGGTGAGAGCAGAGGAAATAGAGTAACAGAGAGAGAGACAAACAGAGAGAGACAGACAGACACAGATAGAGAGAGACAGAGAGACAGACAGAGAGAGAGACAGAGAGACAGACAGACACAGATAGAGAGAGACAGACAGAGAGAGACAGAGAGACAGACAGACACAGATAGAGAGAGACAGACACAGACAGAGAGACAAACAGACACAGATAGAGAGAGACAGACACAGAGACAGAGAGAGACAGACAGAGAAAGGGTGAGGGTGAAATGGATGGATAGGAAAAGAAAGCTCAATGTAAAAGTGATGGTCCTTAATTAACCTTTGCTCTGTGTTAATGCCCCATCATGTATCACTCAGTGCTGTCTCAAAGGACTATGGGGGCTGTAGTAGGTTTAAAATTAATGTGTGAAGGAGAGGAGGAAAGGGTCTATTTACTCAGTTTTATGGGCCTAATTTTTCCCTGCCTCCCCTTCTAGTACCTCGTTGGGTCATTTGTGAGCCTCTTAAGCGTTTCTGAAGAGAACAGAGTTTTGCACCAAGATTAGACATTAACACAGTCAGTCTGGCAAAAGAAAAGCACAGTGTTAAACAGCCATTTTTCATCCTGCACCCCCCATCGTGTGTGTGCCACCCTAACACTACAAACACGTCAGTGCTTTTCTTTATGTGGGTGGAGCGTGTTCTGCAGAAATAATATTCTGCCGGGTAGGTTGTTTTTTTTTTGTTGTTGTTGTTGTTATTTTTTAGGTGTTTTTTTTTGCTGACAGCTCAAGTCTCTCACAGTGTGAGGAGATAAAGTGCACAGAAATCTAAAACATCAAACTCAGCTCCATATTTAGAGTGAAAGATGCTGCTACGTTCTACTCCATTAAAGGAGTACTTCACTCCAAAAAACGCTAACGCAGATACGGATGACAAGTCAGGGGCCAGGTGACGCACTCTTGTCTGCCCTTTTATTTGTTATTAAAAATGGACTTTATTTTTATAAGTGTTGTGTGAAGGACTGACTCACAGCTTTGGAATATATACACAAATATTCCTGGAATTCTGAATTTCTTGGAGTGTTTCTAAAGCTCAGGGGTTGTTTATTGTTACTAACAAGAGATGTTTTACTGAAGATTTTATTGAACCTTCAGACCATCGTTATTAAGGATTTGTCATTTCCAGTAGCAAGGCATTTTAATGCTGATGGACAATGCATTCATGACATATCTGTTTGCATTGCCAGTTGTTGCTATGGCAGCAATGACATTAGGAAACTCAAATTAAAAGAACTGATCTACACTCTTTGAAAAACTGTACACAAGGTCTCTAAGAGAAACAGGACATTTGCAAAAGATGTGTTTCATCAACATTGCAAGCAAAATGCTTTTGATGCAAGAAAACAAAACAGATAGCTTTATTGTAGAGGAGTTTACTTACCACTGTGGAGCCTTTGGTTGTGCCATTGAGTTACAGTCACTTTAGCTACATAGTGTCATATATATGATGGTAATCTCAAACAGGGCATGAAATAAAAAAAAAAAAACAGCCGCATCATTGTCCAGCAGGCTCACGGCAGCTTCTGTCAGTTCTAGAATTGTCCTCCATGTTTTCCAGTTTGGCAGTTCTAGAATCCTGCTCCATGTTTCACTACTGCAAGTTCTAGAATTATCTTTCATGTTCTCCAGCTTCTATCAGTTCTAGAATCCTGCTCCATGTTCTCCAGATTCTGTCAGTTCTAAAATTGTCCTCCATGTTTTCCAGTTTGGCATTTCTAGAATTCTGCTCCATGTTCGCTCCTAAAACAAATGAAATCATGACAGGAAGCATCTACTGTTTGAATGGAAGTGCTTTTTTCTAATATTGCTTATAGCGTCCAAGCGAGCGCTTGGCATCTGTTAATTCTTTGAACATCTAACACAGTCCTGCACAGGCTTTTAGCTGTGTTTCAAATAACAATTCCTGTTTCCCATAGAGCCATTACAAAGAGCCCAAGATTAAAAATATTTATTAAGGAAGAAATTGGAGAGATATTCAATTTGTTTTCTGCTCCATAGAGCTGATGTATGTCCCTTGTTGGATAGATATGATTTCCAGTAGTTATTGCAATGGTTAATATCTTTTTGATTGCAATTAATTCCTCCTGAGACACTGACGATTTTGTTTTGTCCTTTTGCTTTGCTATTTTTAAATGCTAGAGCCTGATAACTATGAAAACTCGTCAGTGTGTTTGAAAAGGGAGTCATTTGTGCACAAATAAAAATGGTTTATTAATGCATAAGGTTTAAACTTTTATGCTGAATAATGTAGTGTTTGTTTCCTACATTCTATTCTTTTCAGACATGATTTTCAGACATGATAAAATAGGTTTGCTGGGAGTATGGAAAAGCCTCTGTTTTGATGTCTCTCTACCTGTCCCTTCTCTCTCTCTGTCTCTCTCTGTCTCTCTCTGCCATTTCTTTCTCTCTCCTCCTCTCCCTTCTCTTAGTCTTCTTTGTCCTCTCTCCTTTCTCTTTCCTCACTCTATCCTCTATAATCTGTCTCCCTCTCCTCTTTCTTGGTCTCTCTGTTTCTTCTCTCTCTGTCTCTCTCTCTCTCTCTCTCCCTATCTCTGTCTCTCTCTCTCTCTCCCTATCTCTGTCCCTCTCTCTCTCTGTTCCTCTCCTTCTCTATCCCTCTCTCCCTCTATCTCTATCTCTCACTCTCTCTCTCTCTCTCTCCTCACTGCTCTGTCCTTCTCTATTCCTCTTGTTTTTTGCCTTTCTTGTTTTCTGTTCTCTTTCTGTCTATGATAAAACAGAGCTGGCTAGAAAATTAATGAGCACACAGCAAACAGAGAGAATACAACACGCACCCACCGAAACACACGAGCTCTCACAGACACACACACACCTACCTGGAAACATTTTCATTCACTTTGGTCCAAGCAAGCGGGGGAATAACGCATGCTTGTATATGTTTATTGTTTTAGACAGTCACAAAGGTGCAGGGCAGCCTGCAGATACAAACAAGCCAATATGATTCACGTCAGCCAAGCGCCTTCAGCACGACGTCCGGGTCGGAGTGCGCAAGATCTCTCACACACACACACACACAGACACACACACACACAGACACACACACACACATGGGTCGGAGTGCGCAAGCAGCACATCTCTGATTCATGTATTTGAGCTCCTGCTTGTCTTGTTCACATGGGCACACACACACACACACACATACACCCACACACATACACACACACACACACACACACACAGGAAATGATGTTGCCAGCTTGTCGTGCACATGTTGCTCTGTTGTTGTTGAGCTGTGGAGCAGGGGTTGTGTTGGTTTATATGAGAGTGATGATCTGTTTGGTTTTTCAAGGCCTGATATTGATTTGTTGATAATGTATTTATGTCTAAACAATAAGGTGGTTTTACAGTGAATATATTGGTATCGGTTCTTCAATGCCTCTATTTGCAGTGGTAAACATAGTTTGTGTTCTGTACTCCCAGATACATTAGAAAACCCTGCCTTGTACCTACATTCACTGGTTGGAAATGTAATCGCATCACCCATTATTAGCTACACTTAGACACAATACAATATACAATAGCATTTCAACAAGTCAGTAAGCTAAGACTATTGCAATATAAATGGATAGATAGATAGATAGATAGATAGATAGATAGATAGATAATAGATAGATAGATAGATAGATAGATAGATAGATAGATAGATAGATAGATAGATAGATAGATAGATAGATAGATA
>JAOYMR010000003.1:15813514-15834087 GCA_025802075.1 Tenebrosternarchus preto | reverse complement strand
GATAGATAGATAGATAGATAGATAGATAGATAGATAGATAGATAGATAGATAGATAGATAGATAGATAGATAGATGAGTTAATTAAAATGTATATATGTGCATGTATGTGTATATATGTGTTTAATTATATACATTACATACTGGTTAATTGGTCCATTCTGCTATTTTTGGTTGTTTTTGGTATCCAGGCTATTTCAAATCGTTGCCTGTTTGTGTTAAACTACCAAACTTGTATTAGTTACTTGATCGTAATTCCTTATTGATTTTATAATAAAGTGGTGTTCTAACAGTAAACAGTAAAGTCTCTGCAGAATAGCTCATGAAAAATATGCTTTTATCTACAGCCTTCCTCTGCGCTTCTGGGTTAACGTGATCAAGAACCCACAGTTCGTCTTCGACATCCACAAGAGCAGCATCACAGACGCGTGTCTCTCCGTGGTGGCCCAGACCTTCATGGACTCCTGCTCCACGTCAGAGCATCGTCTGGGAAAAGACTCACCCTCCAACAAACTGCTGTATGCCAAGGACATTCCCAGCTACAAGAGCTGGGTGGAGAGGTGAGACAAGACCCCTGTGGTGTGTGTGAGTGTGTGTATTGTTTTATTCTTGTGAAGACCCAGTGTTGTTTCCACAGTGACAAGAATACATGAACGTTCTGATGTTGGTTATAATCTTTCCATGAGGAAGAGTTTCTTTTTTTGGTTATTGGCATTAATGACCAGTAACCAAATGAGGGTGAGCTTTATTTTCTTTCTTTTTTTTCAGCTAAGCTATATTTTGCAACATTACCCATGGCTAAAAATAGAAGGATCTCATAAAGATATTAATACTTGTGTGTGTGTGTTTGTGTGTGTGTGTGTGTGTGTGTGTGTGGTGGCAGTTTGCTTCACAGGAGCAGTATTGTCACCCGTGTCATGCTAATAGCAGTAGTAGAGTGTCTCGGTTCTTATAATTGAAATGCTTTAATTGCAGTAAAGGGATTCGTAGTCAGTCTTTCAGCCCAGTATGAACACATACAGAAATTTCATCTCAGAGACAGAGAACTACACAGTGTACCAAAGTGGGAGGGGCAAAATTCTGAGATAAATGGCTGGTGAACTTCCAGGCCAAATGAAAAACTATGAAAACGGATGGTGTTGTGTTGGTTTGAACAGACCCAACACGTGCCAGGGAGAGAGAGAGTTAGACCCAGGCTGGGAATCAGTCACACTGCGCAGCAATCTGTTACAACGAGACATTTGTTACGTTTGCTTGGTAGGTGCAGTGTTTAATATAAGATGGAGGTGGGTGTAGCTGGGGCGGGGGGTTTCGGGTGGGGGCTGCTGATAGCTGTCCTGGGAGGTGTGTTAGCAGCTGCGGCAGGGTGGATCTGAGTGAGGCTCCTGATCTCATCACATACGGAGACTCTCATCACGCTCTGTACCTCCCAAAGGAATGGCCACTGGGGGTTGCTAAAATGCTTACTAAATTATTCACATATTTCTTTATTTATTTATATTTGTTGCCGCAATGTATGAGGCCCCCACAGAATAACAACTGGGAATAAATATGCAAACATTAATTTTTTAAAGTGTTTTTAACTGAAATCAATAGCATTCTTCACAGATATTTTATAGAAAGGCTTGTAGCTGTAATTTTGCTATCGGCAGATTAATGACTATTTAGATTGCACCACTATAAAGAACGTGTCTGTTTGTCGCTACCCAAACTGGTCTTGCCTCCAGCACAAATAAAAGGAGAGCAATTCCAACCGATGGGCGGTGGAAATGAACAGCTCAGTAACAGTTACTGTACACGTCAAGACAAAGCTTTTAATATCCATAGAGAGGACAAAATAAGAGTGGACCAGAGTAGACTGTTGTGGTAGGGATGAGTCTGTTGTGGTAGGGATGAGTGTGTTTTGGTAGGGGTGAGTCTGTTCTGGTAGGGATGAGTCTGTTTTGGTAGTGGTGAGTCTGTTCTGGTAGGGCTGAGTCTGTTCTGGTAGGGTTGAGTCTGTTTTGGTAGGGGTGAGTCTGTTCTGGTAGGGATGAGTCTGTTTTGGTAGGGTTGAGTCTGTTCTGGTAGGGGTGAGTCTGTTTTGGTAGGGATGAATCTGTTTTGGCAGGGATGACAGAGCATGTTGCAGTTAGTTTTTCATCTGTTTAGAACGATGTTTGTGCTTGTTGCTTGGAATCTTGGCTACGTAGCTTTAGTTGAATCAAGAATCATAAATCATAACTCACAATATTGGTGCAATCGACTGCACAAAGGCGGAATGTATTAGGATACAATTTAGCACACAGCCAACCTTAACACCTGAATTAGGATGGAGTGGAGAAGGCGGAACATGCTTTGATGTTCTTCTGTCTTCATAAACACTCCCTGGTTGATGCAGGGTGGTGTTTGCAAAGCATGTAAGAGATACTAGTGTCATGTGTTAGTAACGGATGTCCCCTCCAGCTGCAGCGGTATGACGTGTGAGGCGTGTTGTATCTTTAGCCTGTGGTGTGGTGTGACTTCGGAGTGCTAGTCTCCTGTGTACTCTCTCTGTATCTCTCTCTTTCTCTCTGTCTCTGTCTTTTTGTCTCTATCTCTCTGTCTCCCTCTATCTCCCTGTCTGCCTCTCTATCTCTGTCTCTCTCTTTCTCTCTCTTGTTGTCTCCCTCTCTATCACTCTGTCTCCCTCTCTATCACTCTGTCTCTCTCTCTCTCTATCACTCTGTCTCCCTCTCTATCACTCTGTATCTCTCTCTATCACTCTGTGTCTCTCTCTCTCTATCACTCTGTCTCCCTCTCTATCACTCTGTCTCTCTCTCTCTATCACTCTGTCTCCCTCTCTATCTCTCTTTCACTGTCTCTGAGTCACATGTTGAACTTGGCTGCTATTGTTTGCATGGGGTGTGGATGAAAACACCTGATACACCTGATGCTAGAGGTGTTCACACGGATCAGGCCCAGACTCAAGAAACACACACACACACACACAAGCTGTGTCAAAGTTGGCTCAGTGCAGGAATTAAAAATGTAAATAACCTGCTTTAATTAAAGATTTGACAGAGACTCTGCAGCTGCTGCTGACAGTGAATGATTGCACACAGAAGGGTGTGTGTGTGTGTGTGTGTGTGTGTGTGTGTGTGTGTGTGTACACCACTTGCATTAAGCACAGTTAAGGTAGTCTTGGCATCCTGCATGTTTTGCTGATGCCTCTAAAACAGCTTTTCAAGGGCATCAGCTCATTAACAGCTCCTGTCCTTCACTACCTGCTACTGGGCAGTCAGTGAAAATGAATGTAAGATTGATTCTTAGGATCATGACAGCTGTCAGTCAGACGTAGTGCAGTTCCAGTCTTTGACCCAAAAGCACAAACAAAAGCATTGTTACCTTTAATTGATTTCCAACCTGATTACACAGGAGTTACCTCTCTACCTTCTCTATATCTACAGTGATCTAATCATTTAATTTGTTTGGGTGTGTGTGTGTGTGTGTATGTGTGTGTGTATCTCACAGATACTACTCAGACATCAATAAGATGCCAGCCATCAGCGACCAAGACATGAATGCCTACCTGGCAGAGCAGTCTCGCATGCACTTGAACGAGTTCAACACCATGAGTTCCCTCAGCGAAATCTACTCCTACGTGGGCAAATACACAGAGGAGGTCAGTGAAGTCACTATGGCAGTTCCAGTCCCTCCATCTGTAACACCATGATGCTATATTCACACTACGTTATTAATATTAATGTTATGTTTAATGGTCTTAATTAAAGCCTCCTTTGCACAATAATACATCAACAAAGCCAATTTTCATTACTGTCAAATTAAAATATTGTCAAAAGCATGTACTAACTTATTCATGTATTCGTTTTGAGCGAGAATAGTTGTCATGTCTCCTCCTAATTCTAGACCGCTTGCAGGTGTGTTGGCAAAGCTGTTACAGCAAGCCTTGTTCTGAACCTACCGCTAAATCTCCAGTGTTGAATGACTTTTACAGTTTGCATTTTTACATCCAGCTGGACTTAATTGAACCTAGTAGGCATTAATCGAACACTGGGGTTTTTGCTGTGAGGTTAAACACCCATTCCTCACATAATACATCACACATACCTGTGATTCAGAGATCCACAACATTCAGGCAGTTAAAGATAATTAAGATGAGGAGAGATGAACACAGCAAGCAGTGTTTTTTTTTTTCCTGGGAGCCTCCATTGTCCCTCTGTGCTGACAGACAGGAAGGATGTCGTGTATCATGTGACTTCTTAACCTGGCTTCTCTCTTGGGCAGATTGTGAGTGCGCTGGAGCAGGAAGACTCTGCCAGGAAACAGAGACTGGCTTTAAAGCTGGAGCAGGTGGTCGCCTTCATGAGCCTGGAGAGCTGAGGACAGCGTTTCCCAGAGTGCACTGGGACACCCGTCAGAAACCAAGCCGTGCCTGAGCGAATACCCATCCATCTATCTCACCAGTTTTGTTTTCGCAAAAAAAAAAAAAAAAAAAAAAACTTCCTGCATCTTCCCAAACACCATCCAGGAATCCACTACGCATTAGCTCTGCTTCCTAGAAGAGTCGAGAACAGCCTTGGAGCTGCAGACTACTGTTACCCATGATGCAACGGGGGAGGGGGAGGGATGACCTGTCACTCTTCTGTCTAGAGGCGGGGTGGTTGCCGGCAAACTCCGCCCCACTGGCACCCTCTATCCTTCCCCCGGTAAATAAAAAAGTTTAAAAATATATAAATAAATAACTGTTACATTTATGTTGCCTTCAAATTATAGCTGTTAAGCAAAGTGTTTCAAACCACAATGTTGGGTGTCAATTTGTTCTGACTTTTATGCCTAGGGTAGTGTATGGAGATACTGTAGAGTCCAGTTAATTGTAGTACCAAAACATGGAGAATTTGCTGTTGGTACTGCACACTTAGGAGGAATGCAGACCAAATGGGTCGTGGCGAAAAACTTGAAACCCAAGAAGAGTTTACAGCATCCACGTATGTGAGCGCGTAATAGAAACAGAAGTTCCAGTGGAGGGGGCGGCTTGTGCTGGGGCAACGCGTGGAGGGGAGGGATGTGTGTTTCAACCACTGCAGTTCCTGCAGTGACTGGGCTGGGGTGGTTCCCCTCTCTGCTCAGATCTTAATTGACTATGAAATTTTGAGTGAAACTTTGAGTGTAACTTTTCGGACACCGTCCGGAGGTTCTCCCCAGCGCTGAGAACATTCTAGCATTTTGCCTGGTATTAGCACATTACTAAAGTGAACCTCTCTGATCAAGTCAAGTGAAGTCAAGGTCCACATGCCTTCGTTGTAAGCACACACACACACACACAAACACACACACCTCTCAATCTACAGTGTGCTGAGACTCTCTTCTCTGCACTATTCAAAGGCTTGACCAGCTGTGTGGGATTGTTTGTGACTGAAGGAGAGGATCATTCTGCTCTTAACTTAAATAAAAGCACACATTCTGGAGCCGCCTTGGAATCCTCACCTGGACTCGAGAAAGATCCAGGCCCTTCCTGGAAGATTAGACTGTTGTTCTAGGATGAGATCAAAGTGATGAGAGAGCAGAGGTGTGGGAGAAGAGACAGAATGCGGTTAGAGTTGTTCACTGCCACAGAGTCTGCAATTAGACAAAACATTCTGGATGGTTGGAAAGATCCAGATTAAACTGGTCGGCAGAAAACCAAAGGAGACTGATTTTAAAAAGAGATAGAAAAAACAAAGACAGAAAGTCATGAAGAACTAGGAGAGACAAAGACTGGTGAGAAGAAACAAACTTTCCCTGCTTCCACACTCAGATGATCAGAACTGATACAGAAAAGGAGTGGAGTGCAGGTGGAGTGCAGGGTGTACAGCCACAGCTCCGCCTACCACCTGCTGGCCCCTCCTCCTGACTGAGAGCACACAAGCTGTAGTCGCAATTACAGGTGTGACTGGTGTTCTCCTAGCTGGTGAGACTGGTGTTCTCCTTACTGGTGAGACTGGTGTTCTCCTAGCTGGTGAGACTGGTGTTCTCCTAGCTGGTGAGACTGGTGTTCTCCTTACTAGTGAGACTGGACAAGAGGACCTGCTCTTTACTCTTCCATGAAGCCCTTCGGTGGCATCCCAACTCTGCCTTTTTTTCCGAAGTCCTCGTCATGGAAAAGTCCCTGAGCAACAGAGACTCGGAAATCTTGGATGTGACCTCTGATGGAGGGACAGAGACCCTCGAGCCGCCCTTTGACCTCTGACCATTGACATTTCTTTTGCCTCGACAGAGTGCTCCTTGTGGTAATTTGAATGTGTGAAGACCAGTTCTGGTCCACCTCGGGTACTTTATTGGGTTTTTAAACGCATGTAACTTCAATTTAAACTCCATTAATGAGAAAAGAAAAAAAAGGAAAACAGAGAAAAATGAGCCTTGCTAAATGATGATGTGGATGTGTTGTTTTCTTTCTTTTGCTTGGGAGAACAAGAAAGAGAAAATGGATTGTCACCTAAAGCTAAGCTGCAACTTCTGTTAAGGTGGAACCTTTATCCCGCTCACCTGCTCAATGGTCATTCTCATGTTTCGTGGACGTGTTAAATGCTAATAAAATGAAAGTGATACCTTAAGCAAATATAGTATATACCCTTGCATGTTGACCTATTTGGATGTTATGAAATGGAACTGCCTTGCGTTCAAAGCTATTTATATAATACTACTAGGAGTTTATAAATAAAAAACCAAACTCTTCTTTTAGATTGTCACAGATAGATGTAACATCGGCATCCATCTTTCACAGCAATGTCACAGTCCCTCAGGTAGAGTAATCCTTCGATGAGCTGTCAGACTACCAGTAAACCATTCATGTTCATGATGAGCAACTGCACAATACCTGTTAATACGGCAGTACTGCGTCATGACAAAGAGCAGAACTAGAGAAGCTATTCTCCAAAACGCATCACGAATGTGTGGGGGTAGAATGTGTGGGGGTAGAATGTGTGGGGGTAGAATGTGTGGGGGTAGAGATGTTGGGGGTAGAGGTGTTGGGGGTAATTTTAGTTGTTGTGGTTTTTTATTTTTTGCACTCACCTGTTCTACTGACTTTTCATTTGCTTCTTGGTTATTTTAAAGTTTTACTTTTATATTTATATGGTTTATGGTTGTAATAAAACATCATATAGGTGTAAATATATTACGTCCAAACGTGAGCTTCAGATTTTTAGAGAGGAAGGATCTCAGCTGACGTTTGTTCCTCCTGCTCACATTCTTCTGTTCGTGTCTTCATGTGTGTGGTGGTTTTGTACTCTGATTGGCACTCGGAAACACGTGGGATGTCATGAGGTAGATCACAGATCACAGTCTTGGCAGAGTGCTCCAGATTTGTGACATTCGGACCTCAAAGTGAAGGAAAAATCAGCCATTTTTGACAGATTGGCCAAAGGTAGTTGAGCCTTTTTTAAATTCACCATAAACGAAAACCATAAATGTTGTGGTAATTGTGAATCTCTTTTATGTGATGCTGTAATTGACTAATTGAGCCCTGGCTTTAAGAGGTATCCTACAGTGCACCTTAAGAACGTGTATCTGAGCTAATGACGGGTTCAAAAAAAATAGTCAATTACAGTAAATAGTTGAAAAAATTGGTAGTAAAAAAATCTTTGATAGTGTTAGATGGTGTTTGTTAGTGACAGTGACTGCCTCACGATCTCTACATGACTCTGCCTGAGTGTTCTGGTTTCTGTCGTCCTCCATGTCCTGTGTGGTTCAACAGGTCTCCACTCTCGGTTTGTAAAGGACCTGATAAAGCTTCCACCTTTAACGTTTTTGTAAGAACTAAACATGTCCTTCTAGCTCAGTGTTATAGCAGGAGTTTCCGAGCCCCATTAAAAAAGACTTTTACTATTTCCAGATCTGTTGAGAGAGATAAAGAATGATCCTGATAGGAGGTGAGACAGGGGAAAAACAAGCTTCTCTAACTTTGTTATAATTAATTGTATACCTGTGTATGTAAATATAATGCATTCCTATTTTGCAGTCAAGGACAAAATACTATTTGTAATATAGAATAAACTTTATTATGAAAAAATGTGATTGTGGAAAGAATCTTTTTGGTGCTGTTGTTATGCCAACAATATGTAAATGCTTGTGAGACAGGAAACTTGCACACATAAGCGAATGGTTATAGTGAAGAAACAGACCAAACTAAGCTGTCATCGTAAGGCCAAACACCCTATGAAGTCAGTGTGAAGGAACAGTCACTTTTAGATCCCCATGACCCACCACTGAAGCACCTGCAGCCAGTCAGCAGCACAGCTAGGAAGAGGTTGAGAGAGAGAGAGGAAAACTATACTGGATATACAGATTAAAACAGGAACACCATGCATGTAACAAGATATAGCTGACTCCACATTCCACACAGGAATTCCAGCTATTTCTGCACCAGAAATATTTCAGGTGACCAACAGAACAGCAGCAGCAGTAGGGGAATGGCCTGTTCAAAGAAGGGGAGTGGCTTGCTCGCAGTATGGGTGTGGCCTGCTCCACTGACACTTGACCAGCTGGGTCTGGTTGCAACATCAACCCATGCAGGAGTGCTGGTACACAGATACTGTCAATGATGTCTCTCCCACTTAGAGGGCTACGGTAGTGACAGTGCCAATGTAAGAGGTCACCATGAAGCTGGAAACCACAATAAATCTAAAATTCAAATAAGAATGTATTTGTATAATGTTATGTACTTCACATTTGGTAATAAAGCCGCTACAGAGAAATATATACAGAGAATCTGAGTCCAGGTCTCTAACGAGTGAGCTAGGACAACAGTACAATATTATAGATATTGAAAAATAAATATTTATCAGAGGTGCTCGGATGTATTCACTGAGAACCAATTTATTGTTCTATTCAGAGTCTGCACAGTAAACAACTAAACAGTCTTGTAGAAGATCCGATGGTAGTAGTGATGGACTCTTCACTAGAGTCACCATGGAACCAAGAAACCATTTTTAATGTCTTCAGGACAACAGATTAATCACACACATGAGCCAATCAGGTTAATCACACACATGAGCCAATCAGGTTCTGCTGGAGGCTAGTCAAAACATTAGGGACCAGTTTCTTAGACCCAGATTAGGCCTAAGTCTAGACTAAATGGAGTTTCACCATCAACACAAAATTGCTATACTTAATCCATGTTCAGGAATCTGGTCCTAGATATTTCAAAACCTATATTTCAAAATCTACTGCTAATAAGAAAGCGCACTCTGAGGAGGCTAACAATAGTAAACAACCTGGCAGAGCATGGAAATGCCACAGTGGCAAAAAAAAACAGAAAATGACAGAATGAAGATCAGGAACACCATCCAGAATGCAGGCCTGAATATTTGAAGGACCACCATAAGGAGATCAGAATGACCTCCACAAGTATATCACACTTACTGCTGGTCAGCCTAAGAAGAAGAAATGCCAGCTCACAGCTTCCAAAAATCCAAGGGAAAAAGGTTACAGAGCTCCGGGACAAAGTGGCCTGCTACCAGACTGATGGAATGAGGAGAATTTGCAGAAAAATAGAAGCTCTTCGTGTTCCGGGCCGCTTCACCTCAGCACAGCCCCGTGTGGATGATGCCAACCAGCAGAGCTGCTTCAGCGGATGCAGTGGGTTGGGGGGTTTTGCTCACAGAACTGCTGACAGTAGTAACAGTATGGAGTTTGGTGTGTACAGAGATGTTTTAGGTGGAGTTTTGTGTGTGTAGAGATGTTTTAGGTGGAGTTTGGTGTGTACAGAGATGTTTTGGGTGGAGTTTGGTGTGTATAGAGCCATTTTAGATGGAGTTTGGTGTACAGAACTATTTTAAATGTAGTTTGGTGTGTACAGAACCGTTTTAGACTGAGTTTGGTGTACAGAACCATTTTAGATGGGTGACCTTATTTAATAAGGTGACCTTATTAAAGCCACAATCACATAACTGGCACAGTGGCTACACCACACACCTGGCACAGGTGATCACAGTGGCTGCACCACACACCTTACTTACTTATCGATTTAGGGATTTCAACTTGGTTGACAGTATCCTCAGCAATGTGTCATATTCAAAAGTGAGGCCATTTTAGAAGACTCACTTTTAGAATCAGTGTGAAATATTTTTAACATGTTTGTTGAAATATATTATCACTAACACTGTAAACTCAAGTTTGACGAGCCTTAATCTAGAAAGTAGAATACATAGAATAATTTGCGAAGGATACATCAAGATTTTACGCAGCATTCACATACACCAAATACTGATCTGATCTGATATTGGTTATTTGGCACCCTCTGGTGTAAAAATTAAGTATAACAAGGAAGAGCCTACATATCTCCCAATCTCTCGAACTTGTTTGGTTACTCATTTAGCTACAGAATTTTTCTTACCAGCAGAACATGTTCCAATATAAAATGCCAATGTTATATGTAATGTTTAAAATACCACATGTACCTGTCTTTGCTCTACCTGCTGGTCTTTTTTTATCATGATGCAACTACTAAAAATATTGCATAAAAAATCAAAATTAAACACTTTTTAGAGGGTCAATTCAATCTAAACTGTTATAAACTGGTTTGTAATGTACAAATATTAAAACATAGTGCATTTTAAGGCATTTAGTCATAAACATGAGTCTGTAACATAAGCCTATTTGTGAAGGAAAATGCTCTATATGTCTACCTGCTCAAAGATAGGAAATACATGAAGCCTGCAAGCGGATATTGTAAATAAAAAGATAAGATTTGCTGCCTTCTTCATACAGCCAAAGATTTCCAACCCAACTGCACATAGAGTTCACAGTAATGAGTGTGAAAACTGGTGTGTGGTGATAAGACTAAGTTCAGATATTGGTTGCAGACTCCATTGGTTTTAAACACTGATAAAAATCATATCTCAACTGCTGACACTAACATTGCTTGCACAAGGTTTGTTCTATTTTTATTTGTAGAACAAGATCTCATTTAACAATAAAGATTCTTAACAGATTACTAACTTGCAGTTGTCTTGAAGCTAATATCATGAAAATTATTCACATGATAATTTCCTGTATAAATTATGTGGATAAAAAAGATGGAGATTAAAAGACCTCATTTATATGGCACATGCCCCTGTTTTGTCTTTGTCCTTGTAGTTGTACATAAGAGAGAGAGAGAGAGAGAGAGAGAGAGAGAGAGAGAGAGAGAGAAAGAGGGAAATAGAGAGCAAACCTGCAAACCCTTCTTAACAAGTATTGCAACTATTGTCATCATGAACATTATCTTAGACTAGCAACAGTGTAGCGTAATGTTTTATTAACAGCAAATTCCTCTTCAGAAGTACATCTGCTGAACTTACTCACCTTCTCTTTTCGTCTAATTTCTCAGCCTCCGCTGGTAAGGTGGCAGTCTGAGAAACTGAAATGTCATGCCAATGTTTTTCTTTAAGAGCCCTGACTAGCAAAACACCAAGTGGTCACAGACACTGTTTGTAAATTCGTCCTCTGAGTAAAGAAACCTGGGCCTCTCCCTGCTATTCTGAGAGCAGGTTTGAAGCCTGAGGCTATGAAAAAATGGACTTCATAGAATATGGATTCTTGTTAAAAGAGCAGAAGATGTTCCATGTGTCATCTAATTAGCAGAACTGCAATCAAACTGTGTTCCATAAACTAACCACTGATCTCAGAATCATTAGAAAACCCTACACTGAAATAATGCTAGTGGAGGCTAGAGTTGCCCTGAAGCAAGTCTGTGACAACAGCAGGATAAAGATATTTGCAAACAGTCACCAATGTGGAGCTCCGCATAGAAGCTTTATCTTTTATCTGGGTTTTCCTACGCTAATGAGGGTGCATGGCATCCATGCTGGGTGCTGCTCCTCTCATACTAATTGCAACCACTGCTTTGCTTTCAAAAGCCTGAAGCACAAGTGGTGTGAGGTAGGAAGGAGGTGGAGGTGGAGGAGGAGATGGAGGTGGAGGTTGTAGTCTGCTGGGCTGAAACTGCCCAAGGCAGGTGGACCAGCATTGGTTCAGAGTTTACTGCAGCTCAGAAGACAACTTGACATTTTGAAGGCAAGGAAAGGAATAAAATACAGGCTGGGATGAGGACAATAGGAAAGTGTGCTTTTAGCAGCAATGCACAGAAGTTCCTGACAGAGATTTTGCACTAAGCACTTTGAGAAGACAGTGCTTGCATGCTCTGTAAGAAGCCCACAGTCTGGGGAACAAGTGTGATTTTTTTTCAAAGCAAGATGTTGCAAGGCCCTTACATGATCTTCAAACTGTTTCCAGGTCAAATAGAGGGGCAAGGAAGTCATATGTAAAGCAATCACCATACATTCTGAGAGTTCTCATTGAGCAATTTCTCCTTACTACTGATGACTGCCTGTATGACTATTACATAATTAGAATATTTGTGACTGGGTTTATTACTCTTATATGTGTGACTATGTTGCTTTATGGAAAACAAGCTACTATTTTTATTATTTACTTTACCTGACTTTAATACAAGCAAGGATGAATGAGTAAGTCATAATCAGGTCATGATGTCATGATGTTTCACTGTCATATCAAGTACTTTTGGGTCTACAAGTTTGGGCCATGACATCCATGAGTTTTAAACCCAAAACCATTCTCTCTTTTTTAATGATATGGCCGTTATCTTAAGAATATCGAATATCTTCCTCAGGATTCCATGATGAAACTGCACCACTTCTGTCTTCCTATATAAGGAGGATGGCTGAGGCAGCCTACAGCCAGGCTACAAGCCTGTAGCTTGGATAGCTTCTCATTATTATCCCCTGTAACTTTAGCAATTGACCATCAAGAGTGGCTCAGCTACCGTGTAGCTCAACTGTCTCAGCTACCTTGGCTCTGTGCTTAAGGCAGAGCAATAAATTGTGAGGGCAATTACAGAACAGATAAAGTATTCATAAGCTTCACAGCAAAGCATTTGATTGTGTGATGACTTATGTATACACACAGTGAATAATACAAACGGGATAAAAAATTGTTTACAGTTGTAGGACAAAAGCAGGTCTACAAACATGTAGGAATCAAAGTCATTCCAAACACTCTTTGGTCAACTAGTGACTTTTATTTTGGAAGAAACGAAAAACAACTCGAATACTGCTTTTTGCCGTCTTGGAAATTTCTACCTTCACATTTACCTATACGGATTGATACATATTATCCGTGTATATTTGAGTTGAGCGGTCACCTGGGAAGAATGGGATGTGTTATTTTTTGTAATGTATTATTTGCACGTAAATGAATTAGTTTTATTTTTTAGTACATTTATTCGATGATTTAATTGCTTTTGACAAATATGTCGGCCGCCGAGGGTGCTCACAGTCCGGACCAGCTGAATAAATTTGAAAAACTGTCAGGGAGTCATCCGCTCAGAGTAGCAGGTCAGTGGAAAACCATCGACGCGACAAAATTATAACCTATGTTCGTTGTCAAGTTCACGGTTGGCATAACTACAAATTAGCTAGCTAACTAGCTAGTTAGTTTCTTTCCACAAGACTAACCTTCTGCATTGCATCATACCAGACGGTTAGTTAGCTAAGCTAGGTTACATGTTTAGCTAACCTAGTTAGCTACGCTAACCTGCTTGGTGTAGTTCTAGGGTTGTTTTTGCTGTCCAGGTAACAAGATGTTTATCCATTGTTGGCTTTTTGGCTAGCTAGCTCACTGTAAAATGACTTGGTAAGATAGCATTTTTGTGCTAGCTAACCAGCTATCGCTGTTCCTTATGCAAATAATTGTGTGCGGCATTGCGAATGCTATAGTCTAGCTTAGATACTAGCTCTACATACTTCAAAACAACAGATGGGCGACTGAGCACATCTATCTGTATAACCCTCGCTACGTATCTAACAGACTGGATGGACAGATGTCTAGTTTAGCTAGTTAGCTTTCTTAAAGTATTACTGGCCTTCTCTGTCTGGAGTGGTATCAGAACTAGCTGTCCAGCCTGGTTAAGTTGGACCTTTTTCCATTGAACCTATCCAGGTAAATTGTTTGGCTCCTTTTATCAGGCCAGTTTGCCTTGATGTAAATTAGATCAACGCTGAAGTCGTATATTTCAGAATGCAAGTCGGCGCAGCAACTGTACATAAACACTTTTATTGTCAGGTTAGGTAGCCAATTGGCTAGCTACCACAGCCACGCACAGTTCGCCCTTTTCGGAGAGTCTGTGTGTTTGGTAAATAACAGGATAAACCTAACCTTTGGTCTGTATGTTGTTTTTGTTTAATGTTACGGGGAATCTAGCTAACTGGCCGGTACTTTTATGAGTGCTGAGAGACGTCCAGCTCCATTCACTCCCCAGCGAAATGTATTGTGTTCAATGTACCCTAATGAAGGAAAATTGTGTGGATGCAAAAAGGAAGAACTGCAATGATATACAAGCGCGTTATATCGATTCTTTTGTGTGTATAATTATCTACCATACCTAAACTGGAGAAGGATTTGGCTCAATTTTAGCCTGTTTTATATATGAGTGTGTGTGTGTGTTACAAACAAACTTCTGAGGCTCTGTGATGGCTTTTTTGTCCTTCTGCTTTATTTATTTATACATGTGTACACATACACCAGTGGTGGATGATACAGGAGCAACATATCTCAGTGCTTGAAGACATTATCATCATCATATGTGCATTTAGTTTTTCTGAGGTCTGGTATTGACCTTTTTCAAATCGTATTTTATGCAGCTTTCTTTTCTGTGCTGATACGTGCACATACTTATTTCATTCATACATATGTTAATACTTTAAAAAAACATTTAAAAAAAAAAGTATATTATTAATGTCAATGGAAGAAATTTCACTTATATGTGGGGTCTCAAGTCCTGGCAATTGTGAGTGTCACAATGAAGTACGGTACATGGTAAGTGTTCACTGTGACTTAAAGGAGAGACGCAAAGCAGTTGTTTGTTGTGCTGTGTGTAAGCAAAGAAGGTTAATCCCATCACTGAGGCCATTTGATTCATAAGAAGGAAATGAGGAGCTTGTATTGGAAGCATTTCTCTTTCTCAAGTGGAACTGCAGATTCTTTAGTTATGTTTTTCTTCTACAGGTGGTGGCACTTTCAAATGTCAAGTAATTTCATCATTTAATTGCTCTTTTTGTAAATGTTGTGTATGAGATTGTGATTATGTAGTTTAGGATGGTCTATTATAATAACTACCTGCTTGGATTTAGGGACAAAAATGGCTCTACCTTAAAAAACAATGTTTGACAGCAATAACAATAGGAGAGAACCTTTAGAAGGTTGTGATGTCTCAGCCAATCAGAATCAGAAATCCTCTTTAAATGTGTTAAATGTCTGTTGGTGATTGGGTAAACACGGATTCCTGTATTTATCTTTTGCATTTTGCTCACTCTGAAGTCTTTGTGAATTAACTAACAAGGCGCTTAACTAAATCATGCATCTTGTTCAATATGTATGGAAGGTCTGCTGGTATTAATATTCATACATTAGTTATTTTTTAACTGCCTTTTCAAGATGTGGTTTTAAAAAATATTTAACCGGATTTGGATCTGTTCACTTTTTCCCCTTCCTGGTGCTCATCATATGGTGTGTTGTGCTTTGATAGGCTCAAAACCTGTGTTTCATATAAAGTGTATTCAATACCTAGTACATACCTTCATCTCAATTACCTCGTGTTTGTGTTCAGTGTCCTCTATTGCAAACTGATTCAGATGGGAGGAGCACAGTCAGGCCATTGCTAATTGATTCGTCCTTGAGTTGCCCTTGATAACTTAGTGGAATTTTTTAGTACCTTTTGATGAGCTGTTGTTTGTTTAAGTACTGTCCTGGGTAGTGGTAGCTCAATGCTTAAGGCACTTAACTAGTCATCAGAATCGCTGGTTCAAGCCCCACTTCTCCCAAGTTACCACTGTTGGGCCCCTGAGCAAAGGCCCTTAACCCTCAATTGCTCAAGATGTATCCAGTCACAGTTGTGAAGTGGATTTTTTTAGCATCTTGATGAGCTGTTGGTAAGTCGCTTTGGATAAAAGCGTCAGCCAAATGCCGTAAATGTATTTGAGTCGATGAGGTCTACTTTTCTGTAGAAAGCATCTTTTGCTATTTATAGTTCAAATGTTTCAATTGTGGGATCAATTTATGTGAGGTTTGAGAAGCCCAGTACTCAAACCTAAGAATAACTGATGCTTCCATACAAAAGCCTTGGTCAATATAATGGAAGAGGAAGTGCAGCAGTTCATTCAGAGCGTAACAGTGTTTGTTTATTCAACTCTCCAAACTAACATGAATGTTTGTTTATTTGCTTTTTGTCTGGGTGTAAAAAATATTCTGCAGAGGTCGATCTGCATGCTGTACTACATGTGTATATACGGTACTATAAAATTGAACTCAAATTCAAAACAGATTGTACAGTTGCACACTCTCATGAAACAGTTCAGTTGCGCTAAGAGTCCAGTGATGCTATATATATATATATAATGTATATGCGCCATGTTGCCTTATGAAATTATGTAGCATATGAGAGCACCTTGATAAAGACTAATTGAAACGAAATGTAACAATGTAATTTTAAAATTTTACCAACTGTTTCAAGCCTTCCTCTTAATTTTATTTAACCCTTTCCTGTACTGGAATGGTCTTGCCTTTCTAATTCAATAATTGTCATCAGTTCATATTTCTAAGGTTACAGTGCACAGCTACAGTGTGAGAGAGAATTTATTGTACGTGTTTGCATGTCTTTGCATGACTCAAATGCCTAGTGATGTGTAAGTCCAAACAGTGTTGCACAAATACCCATGAGAGTTTGGTTTGCAAAGTAAGTATAAAAGGTTTCGATCAGAAAAGCAAAATCTGAATATAATTGGGTTGCACATGGTAAATTTGAATGTGCAGTGGCACCTTGCAAATTGGTCACTGATAAACTGCTGTTTATTAATATCCATTGTTATTTTGTTTTTTTGTTTGTTTTTATTCTTTAACTTTTTTTATTATTATTATTTACTGCAGTTTTCATTTGATGCGTGTCTCGTGTAAACGGATCACGTTTAAATGTAGTTTGTGTTGAGGTTGTGCGTTTGCTTGTTTGTGTATATTTACCTCTAATAACTCGTACTTTTTATCTCCTTAAAAACGATTTAAAAAATGAATGAGAGAGCGCGCTAGTTAAGCCCCAGGATGTAGCTATGGCTGAAGTATAATAGCTTGGTGTATGTGAGAATAGGAAATACTCTCAACCCCTTAAATACCTTCGTCCAACGATTGGTGGAACGACGTACTTCAGTGGTGTTTGTCGTGTGTGTGTTTGTGTGTGTGTTTGTTGCCACTGTCCTGCGCTGTTGTTTGTTTGTCTGATTGCGGTGAATGTGGTGACAGGCTCTAAGAAGAAGGTTCACTGGCTACAGGTCCGGCGAGTCCTCACCCAGCCTTGCCCAAGTCTGCGGATCCCAAACAGGTTTTTAAGAGAAGGTGGGTAAAGCGCCAACCCTTGAATGAACTAAACCGAAAAGAAATAAAAAAATACACCAAACAAAAAGCAGAAAGAGGGGGGAAAAAATAACACAATTACGCCAGGAGCAAACTTAAGTCTGTGGGAGTTGGTTCCAGTTCACCTGAAGCCTTCCTGTCCCGTCCCTCCTCCTTCAAAACCTCTGCTTCCTCTGGTGTGAACCGAGCTCTTCTCTTCTGCCTGGCCTCTATCAGAGTGGCTTTCTTCACTGCAGTGCCAGATAAGTGTGACCTAGTCCATTTCTTCGTGCCTGGAAATGTGCTTTTCTGTGTGTATTATTTTTGTTTGTGTGCGCATCTGTGTGAGTGTGTGTGTATTGACGCTCATGACCCGTGTTGCTTGTCCTCTTTTGTAGCGTTCACATGTGAGTGTAGTTACAGGCAGATATCACGGTTGAAAAATTTGCAAGGGTGCGGTTGATTGTTCACACGTGACGCTGGTGGAGTTTGGATTCGCTCGTGATTTGTGTTACACATGCGATCGAACTTGTCTGCAGTGGCATGGTATCGTAAGAGCAGCCTGTTTCACCTTTTCACCTGTGTAGCTGCCAGGCTGACTGTTGAAAGGGGGCGAAGCCTAGCCCTGAAGTGTGAGTCATCCAAAGCCATGTATATGATGCCGAATCGCCCAGAGTGCGAAGCCGTCTGCAGATATCAAGGAATAATGGCTCACTTTGTGTTTTCCTCCACAGCATCTCTCTGTGCGGAGCTTTCTGATGCTCCCTATTTATCCACTACCACGAGAAAATGCTCTGTTGTTGTTTGAATGTCGACACTTGTGTTACCTGCTTGTCAACTTGTGGCCTCGTTTGTACAGGTGCTGAATCCTGAAGAATACGACCATCCGAGCCACCGTGTAGGAGTTAAGATGGCCATCCTGTGGGCAGGATTTCCGTTTGTTTTTCCCCACCCTCACCTCCACGTCGGTCTCTCCGCAGGTCTCCGAGCACCCCCGGCCCGCAGCGGCCACCGCTGCGTCGCCAACAGCACCAACCTGTACGTGTTCGGAGGCTACAACCCGGACTACGACGAGTCGGGAGGCTCTGAGAACGAGGACTACCCGCTCTTCAGAGAGCTGTGGAGGTACCACTTCGCCACAGGAACATGGCAGCAGGTTCGCACAGAGGGCTACATGCCCACCGAGCTGGCATCTATGTCAGGTAACGGCCCCTACCTGGAAACTCTGGGTGTTATTAGCATGTTCTGCAGTCCATGATCTCGTGTTTATTAGATATCGATATGAATGAATGATTGATTGATTGATTGATTGATTTGGGACCTTAAATAAGCAAGTCCTGTCTTTGCTGTGTCTCCCAGCTGTTTTGCACGGTAACAACCTGCTGGTGTTTGGTGGTACTGGAATTCCGTTTGGAGAAAACAACGGCAACGATGTTCATGTCTGCAACGTCAAATACAAGAGATGGTCCTTACTCAGCTGCAGGGGGAAGAAACCCAACCGGATATATGGACAGGTGAAACACGGCCAGGAAAAAACAGCTTGGTCATATCGAATAGACCAGAAATAATTGGGCAGTGATTTTTTTTTTATCACTCTTAACTTGCATTGGGTTAAAAGCGAAACTGTCGATGAAGTGCGGCCTCTTGGATTTAATATAAGGAATTTGTGAGGGTATCAGGAGACGCAGAGAGGAGTCCGGACCAGTCGTGAGTAGTTCCAGTTGTCTGATGGTTTGTCTACTTCCCAGCTGTGTATCAGTGCGATGGTGATTCACACACATGAGGGACGTCTAGATGAACAGTCTAGAGTTGATTCCGACCGGTGTACGCACCTGCCGTCTGCTTCTGTTGTCTCGGGAGCCGGAGCCATTGGAAGACGTCCCCGCTGAAGCCGAACGATCCCAATACATCAGTCAATCACGGGCACAGCAACGCGTGTTGAAGTCAACCGTCTGGTGCATTGTTAAGACAGAACACACTGGGGGTGATTAGCATAAGGAGATGGCTTCACACATCGGGAAAGAACACAGCAATAGATAAGATGACAATGCTTTCAAACATGACACTAAACTGTGGTGGTGATGAAGAACAGTATGAAGGTTAGATAGATGGGTGTTGAAGATTACCGTGAAGTTGGGCTGGACCTGCTAATTATTGACATTAAAACCATTCATGCTTTAAAAGAAGGGTGAGGAAATCTTGCAAAAGAGGCAGAGGCTGTACCTCTAGAAAATGGGACGGTAATCATTTAAATTACATGCCATTCATTTCCCTAGCCACTTAAAAATCATTAACATGCATGACTGCGTTAAACCTTAGGCTTTATAGTTTCACTATAGAAAAGAAAAGGGGGAAAAAAAGGTTCTGGTAAGAGCCTTGGTGACAAAAGGTCCCAGCTTCCCTAAAGTTGAATTTCTTCTGCTCTTTTGTGTCTTGTGCGTAAATCGTGAGGTCCAGTGATGACAGAACAAGAGGTATCATTTTGGAGTAACTTGACAGACGAAAATTTCCAATCTTTTACACTGCTGGAAGGCAAAGCCAGGGTGACCCCTTTTATATGTTTTGATGTATAATTTTATACAAATCTTTTTTTTTCCCCCTTTTCTTCTTATAAGAACTGCAAATAAGGTGATAAAAGAATTTAATATTGAGGATAAATGCTTCAGGAAAAAAAAAACGGAAAAGGAACATCAGGAGGGAACACATCAGTCAGTTAGACACTTACTGAACAGAAACTGCAGCACCTACAGTAGAGGCACCAGCATGAAGATACAACCAGAAATGCAACTTTGGGGGGCAAACAATATGTGCATATATATATACATATATAATTTTATTTTTCTTTATTTATTTGTTTTTGCCTGTCTCTGTCAGTCCTGTGATCTGCATTTCATTAAACATCCACCTCACTTATTGAAAAAGAGGACATTACAAGCCTGGCAGAACAGAACATGTCCAGGGTGGGCTAATGTTTGGTATAAAGGAACATGCCCAGGGTGGGCTAATGTTTGTAGGTCACAGATTTCAGGTACCTGCAGGCAAGTTTTTTATTTTATTTTTGTTTGTTTGTTTGTACGATTTATGGACCCCTCAATTAAGGGGAGGGGTGTGTGTGTGTGTGTGTGTGTGTGTGTGTGTGTGTGTGTGTGTGTGTGTGTGTGTGTGTGTGTGTGTGTGT
>JAOYMR010000003.1:15783340-15796839 GCA_025802075.1 Tenebrosternarchus preto | reverse complement strand
ATCACTGCGCCCAATGATCCTTGGATTGAAGAGAGAAGCCATTATTATTATTATTATTATTATTATTATTATTATTAGGTTAAGTAACAAAGTTACGGTAATTTAGTTAAGCTAGTTAGCAAATATTGCCACACTGCTTCATGTTTAAAGGACCAAAAAAATTCTGCTTTAGTGCTGATCAGAACACTGCATTAGTTTTTGTGAATAACCAGTGTGACATGTTTCTATTAGTAATGCAGCTCAGTAAGAAACAAAATCAGTTATAACGTGTAACAAAATAACCTGTCTACAGTTTTAAATGAGATAACACACTTAAATACACAGTATAACATTTATATATATTGCTTGTTAAAAAAAAGCATAAGCTTTGGAGAAATGATCAGTTTCGTGAAGTACAGGAAGTTCTGATCCGATCCGGGCAGCGTCTAATCCAACTGATGATAAACTGGTCTGATTAGACACTGTCCAAATCAGATGTACATGCACTTATTCTCCAGCCTTTTTTAACCTAAAATTCACAGAATAACAGGTCTTGGAGGTAGTTGGACGTGCTGCACACACCCACCTACTTCCACCCAAATACTTCCAAAAGCTTAAAATCCTACAGACTGCAGCCCTATGCAAGGCGAGACGCCCACCTGCACCAGGTGCGTCTCCAGATCAGCACCGTGGCTTTGGTCCACACCCATGTGCTCATGGCAATGCCAGTGCCAAACATGGAGAACAGGTTGATCTTCTCCACCAGCAGACTGGGACGGTTCTTGATGGCACATTCTGGGATCGGCTTGTTGGTTTGATGAGCTATGGTTACGTTAGCTTCACACCTGTTTACAATGTGTTTAGCAGATGGGTTTAGAGAGTGGATCCAAAAAAATATATTTTTGGATGTTGTTGGATATAAAAATGCTTACAGCACGTATTCTCTGAAGCTTCTTTCCCATTCAGCCTGGTTGAAGAAGTCATAGAAATGGCATCCAAATGTGATGAAAACAAAACCAAAAGCCAGGAAGCCAAATATGCCTGTTTATGAGAAACAGCATAAAATCTTAATTCAGATTATTTATTTTTTCCAGGGGGGGGGGAGGGGGGGAGTAGGTATTCACACACTGCACAAGCGCAAATATTACGACAGTTATGACTGTTCGTAGCTCAAAATTTGAATATGGAACAGTGCAGTCGAGCGCGAAGGTTTCTCACCAAGTCTCAGCATGGTCTCATTGATCTTGCTTGCTGCTTTCTCGCTCAGCAGTCCAGGATGGTTACTTTTGATGGAGAACAGGGTCATGACACCTGCAAAGCGGCAACTTTCAATCATCCTCCACGGCCTTTATGACGGTGAAGCACTGCCAGTCCATGTTTAAAAACACCTCATACATTTACAGATAACAGTTTGTTCAGTCGCTCGTACCTCTTATAAGAAAATAGCCACCAACTATGAGTACCACTCCGATGGGAGCCAATACAAAGCCTGCTCGGTATCTGTAGTTCTTGTACCCAACAAAACAGATGCCACTGACAGAGTCCCCATCCACCTACAAGATGTTTAGCACAGTCAGTCACCATGACAACGCAGCAGCAGCTGCACCTCTAGTAAGAACAGACATAAAGTAAAGAGGTAAAGGCTACTTACCTCTGCAATGGCTAGTATTGCTACTGTGAGGACAAACGGGATGGACCACGTGACCAGGTGGAAGTAGGATGTCTTGCCAGAAAGAGGCTGTTGTGTGGTGCCAAGGGCTTTGAAGGACGCGTGCCAAGCATAGGTGAGCATCACGACCCAGACCACCCCTGACATCAGGGAGTAGTACACCATGATGAAGATGATGACGCAGGAAAGCGTCTCTGTGGATCTGGACGGAGGAGAAAGGACACATCGATGTTCTGCATGCTCTTCAGGACACTTGGTGACCCCCCCCCCCCCAATCTTCTTCATTCTTACGAGGGTTCCCCGAGCCGCATGGTGTTGTCACTTTTGCAGACGATTTCCTTGCGAGCTCCGTCCATGAACTGAGCCAGCCAGCCAACGCTTCCCACGAAGAAGCATGCATTGACGTAGAAGAGAATGACAGCGGGATAGCGGTTGGAATTCTTCCAGTCAGCAAGAAACGTAGCCTGGGGGAAAAAAGAACAAGAGAGCATGTTGCTGAGTGAATAACCAACGCATAAACCAAATCCTCAAGGCTGCAAAGCATGTCATTCCACCCCCGTCCTTCCGACACACACACCTTTCTTGCTCCACCTTCGCTATAGGTCTTACTGCACCATACCTACCATCCAGAGAAAGAAGGTGTGCACATGCAAGTTTTTTGTCACTTTATGCACTTGTTCTGGGTTTTTGGAGGGGGAGACCCATGTATGACTGTGTTACCAGTGATATTTACCAGTGTAAAGAAAGTGCAGAGCAGGGTGACTGAGCCAAAGACCGCGATGTAGGCATGCATGTCTGAGTGCTCGCTCTCAGTGAACAGGGGATTGTTACACTGGATCCCACATCCCTCCACGTCCTTGTACCAGCTGGCCTGGATGTCTGTTTTCACCAGGGGAGCTTCACATTGTCCAGATATGTTGAATCTGATCTTCTGCACCTCATTCTTCATAATGAAAGAAAACAACACTTACATTTTCAGCATTTAGCAGACGCTCTTATCCGGAGGGACTGTGCTTTGTCATTTTATCTCAGAATGAATCCTAGCCAGTATAGCAGGTTAGAGTTCAGGACACACTGGTAAACTAGAGGATTTAACGCTGATCCCAAAAGAAATGCAAAATAAGCCAACAAGCAGGTATTTTGAGACACTCCACATACTGACAGTGAATAACAAGACCCCTGTCTATGGTGAACATTTCTAACACAGTTCCATCCAGCAATACTCTTAAGTACAACCAATACATGCATTATTTCGACACAACACACATCACCACACAAAACAAAATCACCAAAGAGAGACTAAGTGATACCTGGCAGCCAACGGGGAACTTGTCCTTGTGTTCACACCTGAGGAAGCTGGGCCACCCCCTCTCCTGCTCCACAATGCTGCAGGGAGTGCGTGTGGCCTGACACAGAAGATGACTTGGTAGCTCCACTTTGCCGTTCTCGCACTTGGGCATGTAAACGGCGCACAGCAGAGGCTGTACGACAGCCCAACAACGAGGTGCGTTCCTCAAACCTAGCGAGAGGGAGATACGGCATAGCAGACATGGCCACCCGAGATCTAACTTATATGTGATGTTGAACTGTAGGCACCAGAGTTTGTTTCATGGTTTTTCTGGAATTTTATAATCCTTGGAAGTTTTGAATAACTGATATTTTGATGCGTTTTAAGGTAAATTTGTATTTTATGTATGCAAAAATGTAATTTACTCAAGCTCTGATTATATGTTACACACTGAAACGACAGTGATTCTGCGTTTTTCCCACAGGTGTGAGAAAGAGGGCTTGAAGGATTCTGAAAACGAAAGGACAACAAAGGATCTTGAGATCACAGTGTGAATAGGGAGAAGAAGGGATGGATAAGTCATTAACTAGTGTTTATGCTTAAAACAAGCATTGTAAATAGACATCCACCTAAATGCCTAAATGATTTTTTACATATTAATTACGATGTATGTTACGAAGTCAAACTGATCTTTAGAATGAGTTACCCTGAATTGTATTAGACATTGTCGTGTCCTTGACTTTTAGTCAAAATAACAGCCGATTCTAAGACATTAAGAAAATTATAACTATGCCAAACATCAACACAACTGTCTGACGTACAACTGAATAAAAATGATGTTGTTTTTTTTATTTTGTTGTTCTTTTGTGTAACAAATAATAGCTCACCAGACCACATGGTCAACTTCTCAAAAGCTTCTTCTTGAGTTTCGGAGTCCTCTGCTAGGATTAGAGACGTGTGCGTGTACGGCAAAGGCGAACCGAGACACGTATTGTATTTCAGCACTTCACAGGTTGAGGTTTTCTTACAAAAATCGTTGAATGTGGTTTCATTCTTCGGTAACATAAACGCCTGGGTTACCATCAAGGTAGCTGCCCAAACGCAGAGCATCCCAAATCTTTCAACAATGGAGTGGAGTCGCTTGGAAGACATTTTGGAGATCCAACGGTAAAAGATTTTTATTCGCGGGAGCTAAACGGAACGGTCTCGTACCTTATGAGCGAAAGTACATCCGATTGCAAATATAAAAACATGACTTCGTTAGATTCCCGATCACATAATAGTCGATCACACAGCATAATAGTCTTTCCGTGCAATCCAAAAGTTTACTTGTGTTTCATTCGTCCGCCTGAGCTGCAGTATATTCATTTTTATTATTCCCTCTTCGTTGTGGAAGTGGAGATTAAAAAAAGTTTGTCCCGAATTCAAAAGATCTTTATTCCTCTGCGCTTCGGAAGAAATCAAATGTAGCTACATAATGTTTTCACCATCCCCCACTTTTCAGATGCTGAAAAAAACTTGTCTCGAGAAGTCTGAGACTCTGTAACTTGATCCTCATCCTACTGGCTCCGTCCCCCTCGAGCGCTCGCTCCCCCATGCCCCGTCTTCAACAAAACCCAGCTCGTGATAGTTCAAATCCAGAGTACAGTGGAATTTCACTTCCCGAATGGATCAGGTTAGGATTCATTAGTAGAAATCTAACTCGCCTGCAAATGGCCGTTACTTTTTTCTTTTTTTTTTGGGGGGGTTGGTATGCATAGGGGGAGTTCCTGAGAAAAAGGGGTAAAAAAAAACAAAAACGCTTGCTCCCATCCCCCTCTAAGAATGTGCCTTGTGGAAGCATCAAAACAATCCATCGTCCATGCCGGGTTGAAGTTTATTACTTGACTATTGGCTACCTGCCTGTAATCTGGTCTTTTGCAATGACCAGAAAAATGTCACTAAAATTGTATTTTTTTTATTATTATTAATGGCAGTATTAACGCATTTTAGTTATATACTCCATGTTAGCTGTTAGGTAGTTATTTTTGGAATTCAGTGTCATACTTATATAAAACCATACCTTAATTTGTTTCAGGATCCGATTACAGTTAGCTAGCTGACGAGTAAACTGGATTTTTTCCCAGTGTAGATTTAATTTTGGATCAGAATGTAAACATCCCTCGGGACATTTTTTCAATGCACTGCCTTTAATTTCGCTAAAGTTCATTTTGGGAGTCAGACGCGCTTGACTGTTATAACTTAACTACACAACTCTATAGCTGCAGGTCAGGAATAGGCTTTAAAATTTGAACTCACCAATAGTTAGAAGTTACAATATCCATCCAGAATAAATTAGTAAATCATGGATTCATTCAGTCATAAAATGTAACTATGCAGCAGAAATGTTTATGCGACTATTTTTAAAACTATTTTTTACTTTTAACCCGAATGGCAGATGATCGCAGTAATACACACCGGAGTACTACGACGTGGGCGGGGCAGAACCATTGTGGTCTGTGTTGTTCTAAAGAACCCGCCCTCTGTGGATTTGATCCCATTATTCGCCTTATAGATAATTAGATACTGACATGCCACCAATAGAGATGTTTATTATCCCTAAAATAAACATTTGCTATATAATTTTACTAAGACCACTGTACACATTCAAGTTTACCCAGATGGAGTTGATTTTGTTTAGTTTTTTCTAAGCTACGGTCAAATGCGAAACTTTTCCAATCGAATTAAAAAACTGAGGACAGTGTTTCTGTGTGCTCTGCAATTTTTAAAAATCACAATTCAAAATAAAAACATAAAAGGTTTTAATCTGTTCAGTTAGTTACCAAGAGTCCCGCTGCTGTAATTAAGCAGTTTTGTTCTTCTGTGTGAGCCCTTGGGCATGGTATGATCACATTTGGCAAGATAGGTGGAAACTCTGAGGAACTCACAGAAGATCTGATTAAATCCTTTGGTTAACTGCACCAGATTAAACCCTTTGGTTTTACTGTACAGTAAAACAAGGATTTAATCTGGTAACAGATGAAACCCTTTGGTTTTACTATACCAGATTTCAAGCAAGAGAGAGTCTGGTAGTGTTTGGCTTGCATTACTGTCTTTCCAGCAAGCACCTCCTTAAAAGGCCTGTGTAACATGGCTGCCTTAACATGAGGCAGAGAGAGGCTCAGGACCACACACACACACACACACACACACACACGTAAGCACAAGGCCCTGAATAGGTGGCACAGAACCTCCCAGTCCCAGTGAATTTAAGGAATGAGTAAGAAGTACTTAACCCCTCACACCACAGTCTTCTCCAACGAGCCATTTTCAATGTTTTCTCATCTCTGTTTCATATACATGACCAGTAAATGAAGGATAACACTAGTCTCAATTTCTACACCAAATGCAAATCAAAGTCTTTCCTGCCATCCCTGCTCTAGTCGTCTGTTTGCCCAGGGTGTATTTTTTTTGCGTGGTCTGCGTTACATTGCGTAGGCTTTCATCTCTGCGGGTGTGGTGTGGCCATAGCTGAAAGCATTTCTGCTGCTTCTGGAGCCAACACTCACTCATGCTAGGAGTATGAGCTCCACCTGAGGGTGGCACTCCCCTATTGAAACAATAATTCCCTACAAGTGAGCTTGCATTGTGTTTGTATTAAACCAAAATGTGAATTTCAGTCAGAGTATGTGAAACACAATTCCAGTCAAAGCTATTTGTGAGGATGGACTATTTTAGCAGTTCTGCATCATTTCAGCATCAAAATTAAAACAACAAAAAATGTAAATGTGACTGATCCCTGCAACAAACGATAGTGATTAAAAAAAAAAAAAAAAACATTTAATTGAATTGTTCCAGAAAATTAAGCCAGAAAACAATTTGACGTGTGTAAACCTTTCATTTAATTCCCTTGTAAAATACCAAGCAGTGATGAATGAAGGTCTAAAGGAGGATATTCCAGGATGATCACTTGACCTGGGGTCTGGAGGCGGGGCTAAGCAGCTGTACATGTGTGTGGCCCTGTGTGTGGACAGGACTTGCAGAAGGTAAAACATGTTTACTGTGGACTGGGCCTGTGTGTTGCTGATGAAGCTCAACTACCAAAATATTTGTTTGGAGTCGAGATAAAATGCACACACAGACAGACTTCTGGACAACAGCTTACCAAAGGTCATCTACTACTTCCCCACTTGTCATTATACTTGCCATTATTCATTATAAGGTATTAAACTTATAATTACATTGTGAGAACGTAATAATTTTTTACAATCTTGCTTTAATGTTTGCTTTGTTTCCACAAAAATACTAAATCTGTTTTTTCTGAAATATACAAAAAAACAATAGGTTAACAGATTGTAACAAAACATGCATAATTACATTAAAAAACTCCATTACCATCAACACAAGTGATTTAAACAGTATCTAAATGCAGCAAGTAATCATTTTTGATACAGCAGACATTTGAATTGGATTCATAAAATCCATTCTTGGCTGTAATTAAAAAGTTACCCTCAACTGTTGGCTTATTCTAAATGGAGAAAGATCATTTTAAAGTAACATAGCCTCTTGCCTTGCCTTCAAAGAGGTCATCCACTCTAAAGATGCCATTCATCTCTTTGAACACTTTGAAACTTCATAGCAATATACTCAAAAATGTCACCTTACAGCATAAAGACACTTGTACTTATTTCACCAAAATAAGGCTTCAGAGGTGATTCAGGTTTTCTAACATTGTCCAGGCCAACTGAGAGTCCATTTCTCCCAGCACAACCTCTGGCCATATCTACCATGTGGAGATATGGTCACTCTTTATAGCTGAAGCTTCAGGCTGATGTCCCGGGGGTTCAGAATGAAAAAGTACTAACTCGGTGTCTATTGGAAAAGCTGCTCTCAGCTGCAGTTTAATTTACCAGCAGACTTCAGAGAATCATCTCCAGGGGTCTGTGCGGTGCTGCAGGCTATAGTCCTGCAGTTTGATCTGATCCTGGATCTGGTTAATCAGGACCTGAGAAAGCATAATCCCCACGAGCTGTGAGGAGGGAGAGAGGGATAGAGAGAGAGAGAGAGAGATAAGGGAGAAGGAGAGTATGCCCAGTTGTTTTGGTTTAGATGCAAGTCATTTACACAACAGACATGTAGGAGCAATTCCTGATTTAAGTCTTGATCCTTGACATGCATTCATCTCTTTTGCAAAACAAAAAAACAATCAAAAAACCCAAATAAATAAAAAATACACATTTTATAATTGGTACTGAACAGACCCCAATTCAACTGTCATTGAGTGACAAGCATAATACATAAGTAATCCCAACACTACACCAACTAGGCCTAAATGAGCAGAAAATGAATATTTCCAATCCACATCCATAGTCAGTACACAACTAGAGGAATACAATATCTACCTTCCACCAGTTCCTATGAAACGGACGTTACCCTTGTTTTACTGCTGTCTGTGCTAACCCTATCACCGAGTCATTTGTATGGTGTTTTTCTCCCTGCAGGCTCCTACCTGAGGGATGGCCAGACCCAGCGCTATTCCTCCCAGCAGGAACAGGTTGCTGTGGATCCAGTTGACGAGTTTGTCTATACAACCATTAGTATTGATGAATGCACCGGCTTGGGCGTAATCCAACTCCTGCATGCCATGGCCACACATAGTGTTTATAACATTCTGTGGTAAAGGAGAGAATGAAGGAGGGGCAAGATGTGATTCTTTACTACCAGACAGGGCCTTTTTACTAGTCACACAGTTCATCTACAGTTACAGTTCAGCATGTACACATAAGTGTTACAAAAGCACTGATCCGTTATACCAAACTGCCAAGGAAAAGTTTGAAAACTTGCTTTGATTAAGGGATCTTTGTCAAATACAACAGTTTTACAGATTACTTTGGCACTATATGCCAGATATATTACACATGAGAATTTGATACTAAGGCATGTTGTAATTCTCACAACCTTCACTAATCATTTCATGAATTTTCCCTTCGTTAGAACATTTTAAAAACACATTTTGTAATATTAACAGAACTCACAAATGTAAACAATTAACTCAAATCGAATATGTATGTATGTTTGTATGGCTCCGTGACGATCTGTTCAAAGCTACAACCTTGACCTCAGTATTACTAGAGCCTTACACGTTATACTCCTCACCCTTCTCTCCCTCTCTTTCTCTCTGTCTCATCCGTCTCTCTTTCTCTCTCATACATCTCTCTTCTCACGACTGTACCAGTGGGAAACTGATCTGCAAGACTGTCCTTCCAGTCCGTAATCTCCAATCCCACAGGTGCGTGGCGGCTCACCTCGTCTTGGGAGATCAGACAGCAGGAGAAGGGCACAGAGCAGCGCTCTCTGCTCGGGTTATCACTGGTGCAGTTGAAGTACATGTTTTGCGACCAGTCCGTGTAAGAAATACCCCCACAGCATGCGAACTAATCACACAAGACCAGACTACAGTCACCACTTTAGAACAGCGCGGTGACGATTTCGGTAACAAGACATTCATCGACTGAAATCATAAAGGCAGCTGAGGAAGCTGCGAGATGTGGTCTGAACCTCTTTTTGTCCGAAGTCAATAAGATTCTGAAGGTCCAGATCATCTCTGTAATGCTCAATAGCATTGTTGATCATTTTTGTCACTTTATGCCGCACCTGTAAAGCATCACATTGGGTTTGGAAAAACATTTTACATCATCCACCACCCCAACATTAGTTCAATTAAAAAATTAGCCTCAGAGTGACACGAATGACACATTTATGCATCAGTACTAATACAATATCACGATTAGACAATTATGGTAAAGAGTCAGCAGGGGGCGCATGTCAACTAAAGATTCATTTGGGGGAATTTTTCATCTTGTCAAACATATCCTCTTATCAAATCCCATAGCCCTCAAGCAAGTGCTGGAAAAGTGCTTTTTATGACTCTGGTTCTAAATATTCAACTGCATATTTAAAGTGTAACACACTTTGAAACTCCTGTGTAGGGAGTTTGAGATGATAATCCTGAGAGATGGCTGATCAGAAGTCATTTACCTTGTCTGAAAAGACGAAACCTAAAACTCCAGAGGCGAGTTGTAGCAGAAAGATCACCGTCAGACAAATGCAGAACTGTGGGGGGGGGGAGCCAACACGAGCCAGAGAGGACGGTCAGTCACGTCTCTTATTCGTTTGAATAAACCTATGCTCACAACAACGCTAAGTCATGCTAAAATGGTCATACTCTGCATACAAATGGTCCAAGGGTGCTGTGAGAATTAATTTAGCAGCAAAATGCAACAGTGATGGAATTTATAAATAGGTGCAGGAAGTAAAAATCACCTGACATCTGGGTAGGGTAAATTTCATGAGTCACTGGGGGCCCCCTTTTAGTCTGCTTTGCTATAGCTGTTCAGAAACTTCACACATCTCCTGTCACTTGGTCTACTGTGCATTTTGCTTTTGTGTAAGATTTACCCACTAGATTCTAGTAGGTCCACCCATCCCTGTGAGATTCTAGTAGGTCCACCCATCCCTGCGCAACACAAGTTCACAAAAATTAACTGCTAGTTCCCATATCCCGTGTGAAGAAGTTAAAAACTGACCGTCTGAAGGAGGCAGATGTTCTCTCTGAGGGAGCCCACACAACCACAGAAAGTGATGAGGAACATGAGAACTCCCACAACCATCAGTAGCATGGAAGGATCCACCGTTAGACAGGCCATAGCAGCCTCTACACAGCATTCAAGGGAAACAACCACAAGAGAGAGACTGATGTTAGCACCAAGCTTTCCTACACTTCAGATCAACTGAATCTGACCCACTGTAGGCTCTTCTGTAGTAACTACAGAAATGTTTTTACCCAATTATGAAGCTAGTTTCATATGTGTGATTCACTGCAATGAAATGTAGTTTCTAGTTTACCAGTTTTTATTTTCTTAGGAAAACAAACTTTATGCAAGCAATGCCCTACATTAATGTAAATAAAAAAGTACTAAATCCTCTTTTAGAGAGACAAAATGAGAACTGCTTCTGCAATTTACTCCTTTTCAGTAGAGCACATTATTTTACACTAATCCACGATTAGTTTAGTAAGTTGTAATGTCCATTGTTGGGGGAAGAGAGAGGCTGATCCAAGGTCAGAGCTCATGCACTCACCGTGTTTAACGACCCTGGCATAAACCCCGATGGCCATGAGCACTAGTGAGGTGATCTGTGGGGGAAACATAGAAGGAAGCAGAACAATGTCAGTTCCGTGTCACTTTTTTTTTTTTTTAATGCGAAATCACAAATACATTTTCAGCACCGGTCAGATGCTCTTATCCAGAGATACTTAAAGGCTCATCAGTATTATCAGTATGGCACTATGGCAGTGTGGAACTGCTCCCTGCCAGTCAAACCTATGGGCTTGTCAGTACTTAACTCTACCAGCTGGGCTACAGAAGTACAAGAACACACACACACACTTATTATGCTGCATGTACATGTTGTATGGCCACACACACATAAGTAACTTACTTTAGAAAGTATGTGCTAAGGAGCCTGTGCTTCTACATGCTTTGAAAGGAACTGCACAAGGCATAACTTACACAGAGCACCTTCGCACCATCCACAATACACAGGCTCTGAAATGCTCCACCATTACTCTACGTCACATTTTCAGGAAGGCTGTTAATAGCACGACAGTTTAAACACATTCACACTCGTAGGGAGAAGTGTAAGCGTGTGTTAATAAAGGAAACACAACTCCTTACGTCACTGACTGTTTTACAGTGAGCCCTTACTGAAGCAGAAAGCAAAACAGACAAATAATAGTAGCATAACTTTATTTTCCTCATTACTAGTTCTTAGGCTCATGTCACTTAAACAACACCCTGGATAGAGAAGTGAGTCTATAAGCACTTGTGGTTTCCTTCTTTCTTTCACAAGAACAATGTCCTAGTTCTTGGAAACAAAGCAGTGATTTCAGCCATTCTTGCTTGGGAGATTTACTACAGCTGCACTTTGTAGCACGAGTCTCGATTAAATCACAAGATGCTGCACGCCACCTTGGCCTCAACATGTCTTCGTCCTCCCGCCCTGCGCTTCCACTCTCCACGTCAGAGAGAAGGAAGGAAAATTCCTTGAAAGTTTGTCCAATAGTTCTGTACCAGTTTCGACTTGCTGTTTCCAAATTACTGCTTACCACTGTGCAGCCATTAACCAGTTTTCACCCAGTTTGGAAAAACTAAATTAATATTTGATCACAACTGAAAAATCAGATAATATCTGGATATTCAATGTGACCAAATATTTATTCAGCGTTTCAGGTTGAACATCTAAGCAATCTACAGTTAGACACTTCTGGCTACGTACACAAGTCTGTGTATCAGAGAAATCTCAGACATTTGAGTATTTGTAATGGAACAGTGTGTGTAAAGGGCTGCAGGTAAAGCGACTGACCACACAGGCACCAAACAAACAAACAAACCCTCAGCACTGCACTATCAGCATATGAATAAATGACACTTGCTGCTTAGCAACATCAAAACACTTAAAAAAAAAAAAAAAAAACTAAAAGAAGACTGCCAATATCAAAAACCAAATGAAATGAGTTTTATTATTAATGGATATCAGTGTAAGTGCAAGTTATTTTGGTTCAAAGTTAATCCGAAATGACCAATAGTATAAGGACCTTACAAAGCAATATCAGACAGGGCTGATATATGCTAGAGGGTTAGGGTTAACCCGAGTTAAAGGACACATCCGAATACATGGTAGATGTTAGTTTTCCTCGCAAACTGCAATGCGTGTAGAACTGTTAGCGTAACCTTCTATGTCGTTTAAATCATGTAGCTTTGCTCAAACTACGTAGGATCTCTGAAATGTTTAAACTTCCCAGTGATTAAAGAAAACGGTGCCAAATCTCCCATGCGTGTTAAAACCTGCTGCCAGATGCTAGTACAAAAACAACAACTATTTATAACGAAGATTAATCATTACCATAAACGCACTAGAACAAGTTAGACGCAGTGTTATCGTCGTTCGACATGTTCTACACAAGAATGGAGAGCATCTGTTTCACGTTTATGGAAGGTGCAGGTGTACGAATCAATCATTGTAGCTACTCACCCAGAATAACGTATTAAAGAAGAAAAGTAAGTACTTCACAACTGGACTGACAAAAGTGAAGTTTTCGTCTTTTTGCGATAGCCCTCGTTTCCCTGCCATGATTAAATGTTCAGACTATTTTCTTCAGGTGAAGAAACTCAAATTCGATAAAGCGTTGGTTCCACACGTTGAACCATTGAGTCGTATTAGAAAAGACGATGACGCTCCCTGGCCCGGAGGATATGTTTTTATACCGAATCCAAACGTTAAACTTACTACTCATTCACTTGACCGCTGAAAAAAAAGAATCGCATTTCCTGATTTGGTGGGGATGAGGTCGCGCAGACTGACATTCCGAGCTACACTGCGCGCGACTATAAATGACTGGGCGTTGCTTCATCTTTGAATGCATTTAGTCACCTGGGACAGGTGTTGCGACCGATTCAGTTCCCCCTCTAATTCCTGTTTCTTCTGTCCGCGGGCACACGCATTCACGAAAAGATCCTGCACGCG
>JAOYMR010000003.1:15764979-15778487 GCA_025802075.1 Tenebrosternarchus preto | reverse complement strand
ATAAGATTATCGATTTTCGCTCACGTGTAAAGATCCACCGTTTACTCATAGGCTTGTGTAATTGCAAGCGTCCGCCCACTTGAACGTTCTGAAAATATTCCCCCGTATTCCCCCATAAATTGATATCAGTCTTTTCAACAAGTTATTTGACTTTATTAACCCATAGTGCAATAAAGCAAATTTTATTCTATTGTTGTTTACACAAATATAAAATGCAACTGTTCAGAAAAATATAGGAACTATCCCATCTGAGGTTTTGTTGGGTAGGACTTCTTTAATGTTACACATTAAAAATACTGCCTGTACAGCATGAAGAAAGAACAGGTTGTAAATTGCCAGTTCTCAGTTTGGTACCCTTTATTTAAGAAACATACCATTAAGAGGTGAGACCATTTTATAATGTCTGCTCAAGCGTTATAGGTTTACGTTATTACTGCTATATTTTGGTATAAAAGAAGAGGACTGCTAAAACTAGCTACTTAGCCAACTTAGCTAAGCTTTGAGGGTTGGCTAGGTAGTTAATGTAACTATCTTAATGTTTTAATGTTATATAACAACTGTGCTACAAATGACTAAAATTGTACTTAAAACATAAAATTAAAAACAACTCTAAACATAAACCAAAAAAATTCCAGTGTTTTATCGCTGCATTTGCCATAGAGCTCGTTGTGGTGGCGCTTAAAATTGTTGTTTATTTATTTATTTGCTAGTTTGATTCTGCCTCTGCCTCAGAATGTAATCGATTATCTCTTGGATGATGGAACGCTTGTTGTTTCTGGGAGGTGAGACGTTTTCGCCTTAAATTGACGGACAACATAATATCATTATTGGTGCAAATGATTAACCAAATGATCGTATTTTAAGTGGGGAAAACAGTAACCAGCGTTCACAGATCAATAACAGTGACTCCGAAGAAGAGGAAGATGTTCAGGTATGTGATTTCTCCTCCTTTAGTTAGAAGAAATTAAATGGTTTTCGAGCAGAGAGTATTCAATTACACAAGATTATGTGTCTTTGTTATTCATATAGACGTAATCCTTTCATAGTTAGTAACTTTCATTTATACAGTGTGTTCATTTAGAAAGAGTTGTATATCTTTTATTTGGTATTTATGGTCCGAGAGCACAAGTAGTCGTCTTTACATCTATACATAGCAGCACTGTAATCCTGCACAACCTCAGGTCAAACAAAATCCTTTGTATAATTAAAAGAAATCATCATAAAGAACCAGCTGAGTTATCTTTGCTTTTTTTTTTTTAAATCTGCAGAGTAGTGAGATTAGATGGAAACAGACAGTGTAACACGTCCAATCATCCATTGTGTGTGAATGAGAGACTCAAATATTTGTTCTGAATGACTCAGTGCTTTTTTTTCCTTTCACCAGTGGTCTGATGATGAGACAACAGCAGTGGTCACGGTAAGTGATTCCCATTAAATCTGCAACTCTGTCAGCCAGGACTGAACTAAGTATCCTGCCAGTATTTACTCACTTCCAGAGGTCAGGTGGTGGTGTTGTACACAATTCCATGATCCTGACAATCGCCTGCATTGAAAACACAACAATAAGCCAACTATGTGAAATGTATTTATTTCATAATTTTTACAATGCCACATAGACAAGAGAGTCTGGTAAAGAGTCTAGAAAGTACAGTCTAGTTATGGCATGCTTGAGGTGAGTGTATGTGCAATGAAGCGGTTTATGGCCCCCACACACAGTAGTAGGTTATGACTAGTATTGGGGTCTCATACATTGGGGTCTCTTAATTACATAGCTGACAGCTATGTGTGTTTTCACATTCAAAATACACAGCACCCTTCACTACAGCCTGTCATTGTGCTAACTGGGTTTAAGTAGAAGTTATCTTTTCACAGGCACCAGAATTCCCAGAGTTCAACTCAAAGGTACAGGAAGCAATAAATGCTCTGGATGGGCGGGTCTTCCCTAAACTGAACTGGAGTGCACCACGGGTGAGAGATTATAACCTTCATGTTACAGACCATGTGCATTAGGGGAAAGCAGTGCATTTAACAGTGAGACAGTGTGAAAGCAAATAACTTGATTATGCTCAGTTTTATCTTGCAATGTCCTATCACAGGATGCCAGTTGGATCGCTTTGAATAGCTCTCTGCAGTGTCAGAGTCTAAGCGACATATTCCTCCTCTTTAAGAGTTCTGACTTCGTAACACATGACCTTACCCAACCGTAAGTGAGCCTCGCTAGTGGCTGGTCTATATTCACGCAGACCTGCGCACAGTCTTGTTAAAGTGGCTCTGTGTTGAGTGGTTTGTTGCAGGTTTGTGATGCTGATGTTTCCTCCCCCCCCCCCTTTCATTGGAAGGTTCATCCAGTGCACCGATGACTCTCCAGACCCAGTTATAAACTATGAGGTGCAGCACACACACACACACACACACACTGCTTACTCATACTAATGCCTACTGTAGTACTGACTGTACTTATAGTTTGAGAAGGAGTGAAAAAACATGAACTGCATGGAAAAAAAACAACAAGAAAAAATGTAACTGATTACTCTCTGGCAGTTACTGAAATTGTCTGGAAAGGAATATGCCCATAATATCTTTACATTTCCCAACAGACATACTGTTTCTATCCAGGACGTATTTTGTGCAGTGTCCCTTAGAGGGCAGTAGAATAAGTTCTTTTTTTTTTCTTCATTTAATGAACTGTTTAATAGTAAAACTATTTCATTGTAAGTATTCCTTAGTTATTCACTAGGTCATTGCTAGCTTGTTTCCTTTTGCTAATCACATAAGTGCATTTTTGCTTAGCAGTGTACAAACAGTTAATGTAAACAACTGGTATATTTTTATAAGTATTTTCTAGCGATACATTCTGAATGTAAATGACCTCTAGAATTAGCTAATTATTCAAACAGCTAATTAGAATATCTAATTAATTATTCTAATTAGCTTATTTGAACTCTCCTCTCTATGAATTTGTATGGACAATTGGGTGTAGAGATGGTGGCAGTTCCAAGTCATCCTGCTCTTAGCACTGATGTATAAGGAGTGAATACAGTTTCCAGTGTCCTGACAGAGGACTTGAAATGTGCTACTAGAGTTAGAATGAGTTTTTGGAGTTGGAATTAACTACTTTTTCTGAGGAGAGGCGAGAGGCGATCTAGCCTGTAAATACGGTCTATGGTAAATACCATGGTAAATTTTCCCTTCTGGGTGAGTTCGGATTGGCTTGGCTAAAGGTATCCACTGGAATTGTGGTAATGCTTTATGTAGTTTGACTCTCTTGTTCTGTAGTACTAGTGCATGGAAACAATTTTTATTTATTTGTTGCTATTATACAGTCAAAGACCAACTCGGAGGAAAATTAGAAGCATTGTTATTATTATTTAATTATTGTACCAGAGCAGATGTGGCATAGCAGAAACCATAGAATCTGCTGGTGCAGTTAACTTGGTTTTTAAATACTGTTATTTAAAGGCAAAACTGTGTTTATCCTCTGACTGCCACTGTGTACAGGTACACAGCTTTTGTATATCTTATGTCTCGCATGGTTTATATCTGCATACTTTTTTGTTTGTGGTTTCTTGGGTTAAGCAAAGGTTTCATCCTGTCTTTTCCAGCTAGTGCTCAGGAAGTGGAGTGAGCTCATTCCAGGAGGAGAATTCCGTTGCTTCGTAAAAGAAAACAAACTTATTGGTACAGAATCCTCACATGTTCACTCCTGTTCACTCAGCAGTATATTGGGTGTTTTACTTTAATGTTCAGCTTTTATTTGCTGTAACTCAAATATCACACTGCCTTTTCTATGCACAGTGATGTTAATCTAGCTGTTAATGCATGGATTAGAATGGAAACTAGTCTATCATATTTTCATGATGCTGATTCATCTCGGCTTGATTTTATTTATTTTGAAATAATTCAGGTACTTTACTGAAACCTGTCCATGGATCATAGTGCAGTTAAATCCACTCTAAACTGCCAAACATGTTCAGGCAGAAATTTGGCTTTGTGTTTTCACAGGCATTTCTCAGAGAGACTACACACAATATTACCAACACATCTCCAAACAAGAAGCAAGCATCTCCTCTTCTATATTACAGTTTTTCAGGGACAACGTCCAGCACAGGTTCCCCGATGAGGACTGTGAGTGACTTTTTGTGAGTGGACTGGAGACGGTGAGGGACAAACGCAGTGAGATTTCTGACCTGTTGTTGTTTTTGCATTTTCCCTCCAGTTGTCTTGGATGTTTACAGAGACAGCATGGTGAGGAATAAAAGAACATGAACGTTTCATTATGTAGTATACTGAGCATGCTCAGTGATGCTATAGCCCGTGAAGGACAGCTCGGGACAGTCCTGATCGTGTGAATGTATTTTCTCTGCCAGGGGCGTGTATGGCTCATCGACATAAATCCGTTTGGTGAGGTCACCGATTCCCTACTCTTCACATGGGAAGAACTCATGTCTGAAAACAAACTAGCTGCTAGTCGCACAGAAGGTGGTACATCGCTCCAGGTATAACGTACCCCGATTAACTATGCCTGAAGAAATAATAATGTTACACACAGTTACGTTTGAGTAGCTATAACGAGGCAGCTGCGTGTTTTCTGAGCATGTCGTATGTCATCAGGACGCTCCGGCTTTCCGGTACACCACCAGTGAAGTGACTGTCCAGCCAAGTCCGTGTTTGTCATACAGAATCCCACGAGACTTCTTGGACCTGTCCACTGGGGAAGACGCATATAAACTGATTGATTTCCTGAAATTGGTGAGCATGTCTGCAGGTTTTCATAGGGAGGGGAGGGGAGGGGCCTGTAAGAGGTGAGGGTGTGACTTCCACATCATGTTTTTCCTTTCATTACAGCAAAAAGGTCAACAGGAGGAAGAGGATTCGGAGGATGAAGCTCACGTGAGCGCTCCATGAGACAGGGGACACACAGCATGGTGGCTATTCCATGGTTCACAAAGCAACTCCTAATTTTCTCTTGCTCAGATTTCTTTTTTTATTCTTTAACAAAGGCAGTACTGTAGGCTTGTACATCTTAAAGTGAAGAGGGATGTAACCAGAATGTTATTAGCTTAGCACTGCGTGATGGTGCTCCAGTAACGCAAGTGGTCTTTGATAACTCTGCATGTGCATAACAGGGACTAAAGACTAAAGTGGATCTTTGACATAAGCCAGATATGCTCCTATGCTTTTGTACATAAAATGGTAAGATTCATGGAATTCTATTTAATCAGCACAGCCCAAATACTTTCATAGAGGGTATATTTGTAAAGGTAGTTGTAAAAGTGTTGGCCATTTTGTTTAAAATAAATAACGGTACCTACACAAGTGTGGTGGTGGTAAATTCAGTTACATGTACTTTTAAATTCCAAAGTGGTGTTGCTTGGCTTATACTGTAGACCTAAACTCCACTTTAACCATAAGCTAATTTTGTAAAAGAATCGCCAATCACATTGTCACTAATGTATACATATTTACAAAGCGCCTTACAACAACTGATCTATAATAAAGAACATTATTATAGATCTGTTGATGTATGTTTTAAAAGCAAAATGAACGTGCACAGGAAATGAGGAAAGACATGAAATTTAGAATTTAAAATCTTTATTAGAATACAGCAGATATAAAGGTTCTACCCAGATACCCAGAATGTGTGCTTCAACAACAAATAGTATGCACCTCTCACACATCAATAATAAATTAATCTTAAAAGAAGAAGAATAAAAAAATACCCTCGTCAATAGTAACTCCGTACATGATAAAGTCAAGGCCTTGTATTGGTAGTAAGTGAGGGTCCAGAGCTGTTGACAGTAAACACCCCCCTGGTGGACTCAGTACGAGGGTGGAACTACATGACGTCATTCGCGTGAGAATCGTTCTCTCGGATGGGCGGAGACTGTAAGCTAGGTCTCGCCTCCTAAAGGGAGGGTCCTGCATTGCACCTGCATCTGTGCTGTAGTCTAAACACCAGCCAACAATCCACTTTTAAGATTTAAACTCCTGGCGTTCGTTACATTTAAAGCGCTAGTAAATGAATTCAGGACCATTAAAAATTTAATTTTTGATAAAGTGGTGACTTGACAGTGGAAGAAATGTCCCAAGATATAAATTGCACTTCGTTTGCCAATTAACCTTTTGATCTCCTGGTTGTTTAAATTATAGTACTGCTATAAGGCCAACTCACGTCACTGACCCTCCCAACACAATAAACGGAGACTTTCTCTATGTATAGCCTATAGCCATTCGGCTAATCACCCCTTAATTAACATCCAGCAACAGTAAATGAAACGCATTAGCTAACCTAGGTAACGCGGGTTGTCCACCAATTGTGTAATAAACGTGACGAATCGTCCATTTTTCCAGTTCACGTTAGCTGGTGTTTAGTCTTTATTCCAGCGATGACGCAGCAATCCCCGAATGACTAAAGCTCTTCAGCAGATGTGAAACGGAGACGCAGATCACGCCTGCTGCTCATGAGGTCCTCACTTGGCCTTTGATCTTAGGAAACATTAGATCGCAAAATTCTCCTGAGTGGGTTGTCCTGTCTCTTTGGGTTTTTGCCGATAGAAACCCATCTGCTCAGAGAGTTCCCGTGATTTACTATGACGGGTATGGGTTCTCATCCAACCTAGACTGTGGCAATACATGAGTTGTGTTAGCCAACAACAGTGCCCATTAACGGCTCTGTAAAACCTAAACCCATAAGTCCGTGTTTCTGCGTTAGGAAGAGCCAGGCCATCAGCGAAAGCCGCACTGAAGCAAACACACTAATCTGTTGGTTGATGAACTGCAGGAGCAACAAATAATGTGGAGGGCATTCTTAATTTTAAAATCTCAAACGGAAGCAACTGAATAGCCAACAAACAAAATTTATAACAAAAAAAAAAACTGCATACTGTAGCTCATTAAGGAAACACACAGGCGCAGTGTGTCCCAGTCTCTCCTTAGGTCACCATGTTCTTCAAATCTGAATACTTCAGCAGCCCTTATAAGGAACGGAACATGTATAAGGAGGATTTTCCGTTTAGGTGGAATACTCTGAGGGAAGGAAACCTTGCTTGGCTGTAGAACCAAGAGGCTGAAACGACACCTTAAGGCCTGAGTAGTGAGTTTCTGCTCTGGCTTTTGTTCATATAAAACCCTGCCTGCCATTTTTGGGGCATCTTTGCCAGAACCGCTCTGCTACCACTGGACACTCCTGGACTGAGGTATTCAGGAGTTTATGTAGAGATACAGACCTGCACTAAAGCTGGATGCGTTCTCTAAAACCTGCAGCAACAGCATCATAAGATCATTTGTAAAAAGTCTCTGATGTTTCTGACAAGTCTGCTGTGCCTCTCCATGTGAACCTACAACCCCTGCACACAAAACATTTATAGTCCAAGCTACACTGCGTTTGGGGGGCTGTGGTTCAGGCCCCTCCAGCTGCTTCTTCCCTGATCTTCTGCTTTTCACTCTTATATTCACCCCTTCATTTTTGCTTTTCAGAGGTCCACGGTTTTTCTGTTTGTAAGGGTGTAATAGATTCACCTTTGTTTTTTTTGTTTTTTTTTAATCACCACCACTCATTTCTCTCAGTTTAACAATACTATAGTAGTTATTTATTTTTTGTAATTTTCTCATGTTTGTATAAATCTATATAACCCAAACGTATAAATCTTATTTACATTAAAAATATTTTATAACAGTTAAAACAACTTGCATCCTTAATTGGAAAAACTTCCCAATTCTTTTATCCCTCTCCCCAGCCTTTTCTTGAAGGGCAACTGAAACAGCATGTGCTCCAACCAAAGTGTTTCTTGCATCTTTATAAATCTTAAGAAATAAACTCAGATTCAATATTTCAGAATCTAGCCGTCCTCCACCTGTGCCCACTGAATTACTTGATGCATTTTATTTGTTGAAGAAAAGGTGTAGAGAGAAAGAAGAACAAAGCCAAACGGAAATCAAAGTAAATGGAAAAATAAAAGAACCAGAAAGAAAACAAAAACCTCGTCATTCAGTGTTGCCCTCTGTGGTTCAGCCGAGGCAGATGTGAGGAGCAAAGTTGTTACTGGCAGCGGTGGCAAGATTAGCTTTGTCTCCCCCTAGTGGTGCACACTGTCACCATGGTGCAGGACTCAGAAAGCGCTATCCTCAGTGCAGCCTCCTCCGGCTGTGTAACGGAATTCCTGCAGGTTGGACACACCGTGGAAGTGTACGAAGGCCCCTGCTACCACCAAGATGTGGAACAGCTGGTGCGAGTGGAACTGTGGAACAGCAGAAAAGAAAAGGCTTGAACCCAAGGGAATTGGGCAGCTCCCTAACACAGGGTGACCTAACTGTACGTGGGTGTTGAGACCGAAATTTCATATTCATATTTATTTGTATGGCTTCTCCTTAATTAGGCTCCATGTTCCTAATTAGCAGTTGTAAAGAAAAAACTTTCAAGAGCTTGGGGGAAGAAACTTCCAGAGGAACCAAGTCTGTGGAACAGTGCTGCAGGGGTTCACGTCAAAGACGACACCCCACCCCGACCACAAATGAGCTACATGAACAAGCTGGGCAGGAGCTACAAAAACAACTATTAACCAGCATCTTTAACATCCTTTTACTTCACTCTGCATTATTAACAGCCTGAAAATCAGCAGCCATCGACACCGATAGGCTAAGCTTTCACCCTCACTGAATTAATAATATCAGAAAAACCCCAGTGCTGATATGCCAGTCCACACACACTCACCCAAATGTCGCATTTGCCGGGGAAGAATCTCTCTGGGATGCGTGCGGCGTACAAGCATGCTCCAGTGATGTAGAGCACAGCCATCAGGAAGAGCCAGCCCATCTGGCCGATGGTGGTGGCCCTCAGGAAGCCCTCAGATATCACGAAGTGCAACGTGGGGACCACTCCGCTCAGGCCCAGCCCAACAAACACACCTGGACGGGAAAAGGTCACAGCTCAGCACCCACCTCTTCCACACCCACACCCACACATACACACCCACACACACACACACATACACACCCACTGGTCTGTGTCGTACCTGCTCGGACTCCCCGGTACTGCGGCGTGGCAAAGAAGTCACACTGCGACACGGTGATGGCAGCCAGACCCAGGATGCACACCACGATCAGGTAGATGAAGCAGGGCTGTGGCGAACAGTAGAACGAGTAGTAGAGCCACGGAACAAAGCTGCCCATGATGAGGAACGCGATTCCCGAGTAGTCCAACCTAACACCACACACACACAGTCAGCACGAAGGTCTGGATCTGCTTCTCCAGAGTTGTACAGCACAGTGGGAGTTCTCTTGGCAGCATAGTTCTACTGACCCATTCCCACTAGGGAGTGACTGGAGCCAGACTGTGAACAGCTTCTCATAATGGGACTGTGAGACAGCATAAGAGCCCAAAACATAGCAGGCCTGTCACCTACCCAGTGTCTGTGCACATTTACAAACTGAACTGTGTACTACTCCACACATAAGGAGCACTAAGGTCAGACTTAGTGTTTATTGCACTCAGATATTCCAACTTGAAATAATTACAGTTTTGAAAAATATGGAGTCTCACCAATATGAGCCTCAAATTTTTTATTTTATTTTATTATTTTTTTAAAGAATTTAAGCCTGGATATTTTTTTTCCCCACTGAGATTCACTTTAAGAACACTTAGCTAAAAGCATATTTAGTAGATAACCAGATGCTAGTGTTCGTATCCTTGTGTTGACCATATGTAGTGGTCAACTGGACTGGATTGAGAACACACGGGAGGTGCATGTGTATGTACTGACTTTGAGAAGACACGGGAGACGCCCTCGGAGTGGCAGTAGACGGTGTGAAAGAGCCAGGAGAAGGACAGACAGAGGATGGCCCCCAGGAAGAACATGCCAATCACAATCTTCTCCTGGAACGGTGCCACGAAGGACATGTTGGGTCTGAACATGTAAACTATACCCAGACACAGAAAGAACAGGCAGCCTACAGGCAAAAACAAGAAAGTGCGGGTTAGGGGCGAGCAGCTGTGTGTGTGTGTGTGTGTGTGTACACGTGTGTGTGTACACACTTGTGGAAAGTATTCAGGTGTCAACCAGTCAATATGTTAATCAAAGAAAAGGTGTAATCAAATAAAGATCACACTGTGTGAAACTAGCTGGTAAGATCAACATTAAAAATCTTTTTTCTAATCATTTTTTCCTGTGTCCACTAGATGGCGCCTGTATCTTAACTTATACAATAAACCTTTGTTGAGTAGAAAATAAAGTAATACACAATGACTGTATCAGTTCCAAGCCTTTAACTGTTTAGTATGAGACAGAACAGACATGCCTGATCTGAGATCAGAGAGACTGATGGATTGTTATAGAGGTTAGGTTGCACAAAAGGGCGATTTGGGATTTCCAGGAAACACATCACAAGAGGAGCATCCGACTTGAAAAGAAAGAGTCCACCCATCTAGGTTTCTCCTGTTTTCAGGCGTTTAAACATACACACCCACTTAATGGACAGTATCTGTATGTACCTAAAGGGTGCACTTAATTATGACGTCCCACAAAACATCACCATAAAGGATGCCCCATTAGGTTCCTTATAAGACGTAGTGTTTGGCATTTTACCACTCCCAGCACAGAACAGATCATTACACTCTGGAGACGTAGTCTGTTCACGGTGCTGAGGATTGTGGGATTGTGTTACTGGTGGCGCGGATAACTCATGGGGTCACTCCTGTTCTACAAACTCTAGCGAAAAGGACAGAGAAACTCACTAAACCATTTGCACATTACATGCAGCATGACGTGTGCGCGCGCATGCATCTGTGTGCCTGTGTGTGTGTGTGTGTGTGCGCGTTTGTGTGTGTGTATTACCCAGCAGGTGGGTCCAGATATTGCCCGTCTCTGTGTGGATTCTGAATATGCTCTTGAAACATGCTCTGAAGGAGGGCATTGGTGGCCTGTGCCCGTGTAAGAGGAAGTCGTTGTCTTTTAGCCAATCGGGCAGCACGTCATGTGGAATAACACGCCATCTTCCCTCCCACATCTTCAACAAAGTATAAAAAAAAGGAATAGTAATTTGAAGATCACAGTAATTACCCAAAAAAACACAAACAAAAAAAGAAAACACTTACCGTACAGTAATAATTCCTACAGACACAGGTAGAAGAAGAAGAAGAACGTAGAGTAACGAGAGTAACAGACAAATACATGCGTCCCAGTAATGACGATAATGTCATGGAGAACACTGAAAGGTTCTAGACACCAGACGCAACTCCTGACAAGGAAGCCCTTCTCCATGTAAGTGAATTTCCCCCCCCAAAAAAATACTACACTCAACCTCCAGTGAGAAACTGGGGAGGAATTCTTTGACTCCTTTTACTAAAGGTTAGAGCATTCAGTTTCTAATGATAGTGTTTTTTCAGTGGATACACCAATACAAACAGTGCTGCTGCAAACGCAGTCTGAGCTTCAACTTGTTGGCAGTAAGCAACACCAAGGCATGTTACAAGTGTCTGAATGCAGGACAGTGCAAGAACAACCAGTTCCTTTGAACACACAAGATAAAAAACCTGCTTTATGCACTGTGGACTAGTACGGGTTCTGAGATGTAACCATCCCTCTACCTGTGAGTGGCTGTTCAACAATCATCCCAACTTGGCCACACATCTCGTCAGTGAGGCCTCGTACTTCCAGTTTGGTTCCATGAGGGACCGTCTCAACTATTTGGAGAATGTATGAGACATGCTTGGAAATGAGATCCGAGGTCACATTTCAGATCAGATGTCTGATCATACAGATGACCATTAGGATTTACAAACAAAACGTCAATGGCGGAGAAAAAAAAAAAAAATTCTGACCAGTAAGTTACTATGGAGCACTAAATGCGTGTAATGTGGCCTGTATCACAGGGGTTAACTCTTGTTCTCCCATTTATTTAATTTTACATCCGACTCATTTGTCATAGTTTTGCACAAAACAGAAAGAACAGAAGCCGTGGAGCAAAGCGCGAGTCATCAGCCCGAGTGAACGATTCGGTCACAGAAAGCCTGCAGCAAAGCAATTCTATCAGAATCAAAGGCTGACTGGAAACTGGCTCACTCGCAGCTACACGTCAGCCCGTTCTGGCTGTAATGGGACGATGGCGGAGTGCTGAGTTCAGATGGCATGGAGAGAGTCCCACTCCAAGAGACGCTTTCAGCTCACATCCACTCTTCCTCCAGATAACGGGAAGTAAAGAAGTTTGGAGAGGGGAAGAATAAAAGACATGGAAGGAGCTAGAAAGTCAAGTGGTGCCACAAAAGCAAATGCTTCTAACAACCATGGAGCAGAAGACACTGTATAATCTCCTCCAGCAGGCGCACGTCCATATCTGAGACTGCGAGGAACATCAGCACGGCGAGACGGATCTTCGTTGGCACGATTCTGAAGGTTCTGGTTTCCATGCGGGACCAATCTCTGTCCCAAGTGTGAGGTCATGTGAAAGCAGCCACAGCTGTCTCACTTGGACTGAGCATTGGGGGCGGGGGTGTTGGATTAATGAGTGTGTGATTCTGTGGGTACTCTGAGGGCACATCCGTCTTTATTTATAACACATGCGTATAAGCACTTTCAGACAGCAGAGTGTGTGTAAGAGGTCTCAGCTGTGTAGCATACAGCAAACAGTGTGTGTGTGTGTGTGTGTGTGTGTGTGTGTGTGTGTGTTGACATGCATTGGGCGACTGACCTTATGCACAAACTCCTCCATCTTTTCCATAGCATGGTGGGCCTGCAGGAGTGGCGTCATCCCCATAAAACCTTCATCTGAGCTCCTCTCCTCCTCTTCCTCCGTCCTCTCCTCTCCTTCATGATGTACCGCTCTTTTAACAGGCACACTCTGAAAAGACACACACACACACACACACACACACACACACACACACACACACACACACACACACACACACAGAGAGTCAGGACCCTCCGTCCTTGAAAACAGTGTCAGGCTATAATAAACAAACACACGTCCCAGTATTGTGTGGTCATGTGAGAAGTCCACATGTCCACACACCCACAGACACACTAATTAATACTGCACTGATCTGAATCACCTGACACGGGGCATTTTCCAGTCAGCTTACACATTCCAGTGAATACCCCTCCCCCTCCAACTCCACACCATTCTAATAACAATTAATAATATGAACACAAAGGCACACACACTCGGGTTAGGGAGTGGGACAGCTCCCTACCTTTGGGCAAAGCACAGTGTAATACAAATCAACACACTCAATATTCCCAGGAAGGTTTCGAATGAATAAATAGCAAGTAGGTTGCCTATAGCAGATTTGGGGCACAAAATGATGTCCAACGCTAGTGGACAATGGCACCTCTGCACTGAAGAACAGGCTAATGAGAAATAAACTGGTGGAGAGAGGGAGAGCGAGAGAGAGAGAGAGAGCTGTATAGAGGGACAGGTTAACGTACTGTTCAGTGGTACATTGAGGTTTGGCCTGTGCGATATGCTACATGCGAGAGATCAGTGCTGACATGTGACCAAGCACATATGCACAT
>JAOYMR010000003.1:15710705-15724449 GCA_025802075.1 Tenebrosternarchus preto | reverse complement strand
CACCCCCCCCCTTGTCCCCCCCCCCCCGCCACCCCCCCCACCCCCCCCCCCCCCCGCCGGGGGGGGGGGGGGGGGGGGGGGGGGGGGGCCGGCCCCCGGCCCCCCGGGGGGCCAGGTGGGGAGGTCACAGGCCCAGTGCTGGAGAATTATGCAAAAAAAAAGTGCAAATAAAAACACTTGCATAACCTTTTGAAACAAACAAAAAAAAAGTTAACCAGTCTATCTTATGTCATTGGTTTATCACAGCTAACTTTCTGTTCACACTTGGTTTAACTTTGCATAAGAGAATATTTGTCTTAAGAAAATCATGGTAATTCATTTCTTTTCCCCTTTATTTTCCTGGACTAACATAGCAGACTCTATTTTTTTAACGACAGCTATTATGCAATATGATAGTCATTTCTTAGATTTATTTTGAAATTATTTGGTTTGTTTAATATGTTAATAAAATATCATTAAACATGTTTTGTGTGCGTGTGTGTATGTGCGTGTGTGTGCGTGCGAATGTGCATGTGGGTTGGGGGTGGGGCTGTGTAAGACACAGTGTAAGAAACCTTAGCCCAGGTTATTTAATAATCAACTTTCATACCAATAAACCTGAACAAGAGCTTTTGTTGTTACAATGTAACTACAATAACCACAATTTAACCTTTGATCGCGTTTAATGCACAATCGCGTGAACATTACGCAACATCTCGATTGCATGTACAATACAAAACTATTCAATTGTTTTATTACAACTGTTAAAAGATTATTTGCTAATCTTGTCTCGCAAAATAGAACTGAATAAAAACCAGTAGTCCGACTTGGCAGATGAAGGGTTAAGGCTAAAGTGAACTGAATTGTAAGAAGTTGGTTTCCAGGGGAACTATTCTTACTGTTCCAGCTGAGTTGGACAAAACCATTGACGTTACAGAAAGGGGGGACAGAAAACAGACATCAAGCATTTATACAATCTGAGCTTTGGTAAAACAGAATATGCACAAAGACAATAAGGCAAGATATTCTAGAGAAATAGATTTAGATTAAATGTTCTTATTCAACATGTGAGTGGTTGTCTTGGTTTTAAATGTGTGTCTCCCCCCACAGCCGCACGGTGCCGGCGGCCCTGCCAAGTCAGTTTGAAAAGATCAGACAAAGGCAGCAGGAAACCCCTCGGCTTGGCAATGCGTGCGAACAGAGCGCAAATGCAAAACGAAACCTCAGTGTTTTTTTCTGGTAGCGGTCCGAAACAAACGATCAAATTGGTCACATTTTTTCTTCCACTTGCGTTTTAAGGCAGTTTTAAAGATCTTTTGAAAATGTACGACCGTTTGGATCCTCGGGTAGAGCGAAGACGATTATCTCGACACAAAATGGGTAGCGCTGTCTGACCGCCAGCGTTTCTCCCCAGTGCCGTTGGTTTGTATCGGAACAAGGCTTTTGGGCTTTTTGCATTCGAATCCTACTGCGCAACCAGACGGATCACGTGGGACTTGGAGTTGATCGATTTACACAGTTAAATGTGAAAAGAAAAGCAACTGAAGGTTTGAAAAATCCTTTTTTGAGGGGGGGAAAGGGACTGGACTTGGCGGTGAAACACGTCGGTGGGTTTACCGAGGTATTTTTTTACGCGTACGTAAGATGGAGACGCACATTTCGTGCCTCTTCCCGGAGATTTTAGCCATGATTTTCAGTTACTTGGACGTAAGAGACAAAGGCAGGGTGGCCCAAGTGTGCGCGGCATGGAGGGACGCGTCTTATCACAAGTCTGTGTGGAGGGGGGTGGAAGCCAAACTGCATTTGAGGAGGGCCAACCCGTCCCTGTTCCCCAGCCTCCAGGCCCGGGGAATCAGGCGCGTGCAGATCCTCAGCCTGCGGCGAAGCCTCAGTTACGTGATCCAGGGGATGCCGAATATCGAGAGTCTAAACCTAAGTGGCTGCTATAACTTGACTGATAACGGCCTGGGGCATGCTTTCGTACAGGAAATACCCTCCCTGCGGGTTCTCAACCTAAGCCTTTGCAAACAGATCACGGATTCTAGCTTGGGCAGAATAGCCCAGTATCTGAAAAACTTGGAAGTACTGGAGCTGGGCGGTTGCAGCAACATCACAAATACCGGCTTGTTACTTATTGCATGGGGTTTGCACAGGCTCAAAAGTCTTAACCTTAGAAGTTGCCGGCATGTGTCGGATGTGGGCATCGGACATTTAGCCGGTATGACCCGGAGTGCAGCGGAAGGCTGCCTCAATCTGGAATACCTGACGCTGCAGGACTGTCAGAAGTTGACGGACCTGTCCCTCAAGCACATCTCGAAAGGCCTGGCCAAGCTCAAAGTTCTCAATCTGAGCTTTTGCGGGGGTATCTCAGACGCCGGCATGATTCACCTGTCCCACATGACTAGTCTCTGGAGCCTTAATCTACGGTCGTGTGACAACATCAGCGATACGGGAATCATGCACCTCGCCATGGGCACTCTTAGGCTCTCCGGACTGGATGTATCCTTTTGTGACAAGATTGGCGACCAGAGTCTGGCTTACATTGCCCAGGGACTGTACCAGCTCAAGTCGCTGTCGTTGTGCTCGTGCCATATAAGTGACGATGGCATCAACAGAATGGTGCGTCAAATGCACGAGCTAAGGACTCTTAACATTGGCCAGTGCGTGCGGATTACAGACAAAGGACTCGAGCTTATAGCGGACCATTTGACTCAGTTGACTGGTATTGATCTGTACGGATGTACGAAAATCACTAAAAGAGGACTGGAGAGGATAACGCAGCTCCCTTGCCTTAAAGTTTTGAACCTAGGCCTATGGCAGATGACTGATAGTGAAAAAGTGCGGTGAACTTGGTGAGATTTAGTGAGAGAGCACATAGGGGAGGGAGTCGGAGGAGGAGGTCTAGGTGGGCGGGGAATTTTCATTATTCAAAAAAAATCTCACTGTCGTAGTTGGATTTCAAATTTATAAAACAGCATAAATCGAGACTCATTTGTTCGCAAAAATATAAACTAGTTCATCTAAATCATTTTATTAACCCATGATCTCGGCCAGTGTTTGATCACTAAAAAAAGTTTGTTTTAATTCCTGATGAGTCGCAATATTAAACCTCCTCCTTCTCAAGTATCGCGCCTAAAACATTTTGGCTACCTCGTAGATATATTTTAACTTGTATTCTTAAAAAGAAAGAAATGGAGATAAAATTGTGCCTAGATAAAGTCCCCTCCCCCATTTCGTTTTCGCTTAAGAATAGCAAAAAAAAAGAATGGGTTCTAACTACCTTTGTTAATTCCCCCTGAAATGGCCAACAAAAGACTGAAACGCTGAAGTCTCGAAGCACACATTGGCTCAGCACAGACTGAATCGAGTTTATGCAAAGACGGATAAATACTGGTTTGTATACAAAAGCTTTTATATTTTCATTCTGTTTAGTTCGGATTTTAGCTCAAGTTACAGGACTCGAAGCCTTCAATTCAAGCTTTGAATAAGGGGTCCCTCTCTGCTGATGTATTTATGCTTATGTAAGCAGATATTGTTTAATTAATGGCTGTTATTCAGAGCATTGTACTTCAAATTGAAGTGAATTTTGCCCAGAAACACCCCTTTCCAAACGAGTTCCCGTCAGTTGCTAATACTACAGTTTCATTGACGTTTTATTTAGCTTCCTCATAGACTACAGGTCACACCAAAATGATAATTTTTTTGTCCTTTTTAAACAAATTAATGTTTAAATTTACATAGAAGGACAATATTAAAACGAACAGTAATCAATTTTTGTCTCGGGTAATAAGCAAATGCGTGTCAGGCCTATGTATTATGATGTATCGACCTGCAACATGTCCTGCTGAAAAGCTACTGTGTTTTAAATGTACTGTATGTATTTGTAAAAAGAATCTCAAATTGTTTTATATTCTTACAGTAAACATTAAAGTTGATATTTATATAATGAAAAGGGCGGCTTGGAATTTCGTTTAAACGTTTGGACCACAACAAAGTGAAAAAATATGTGATTGGGCAGGCTTCATTTCTTCATTTGTGTAAATTTAGCGTTGTAATAAACGCTACGACAAGCGTTGGGCAGTGATTAATGTGATACCTATCTTATAGATGTCAACAGGAATTGCTACAGCCCTGTGTGCCGAAAAATGGCGGAGGTTCATTAATGTTTAGCAGATATTAAACACACCTGAGGCATATACACCAGTATATAAAGTACGTCTGAAATTATTTGCGGACGCATTTTATCCTGTGGTCTGGTGCTCTGTTTACGCAACGCAACAAAATGGATGCTTCTCCTTAATTATGCTATTTAGGGTGCTTAAATAATTAGTAACAAAGGTGCTCGTTCCGACGTTACAAAGCAACGCTGGAACCACATTGTATTAATCACAGCATATCATTAATTTACGATTAGTACAGTCCACTTTTTGGGTCAGGTACGCATGGTAAACGCGCATCGGTTGTGTGAGACAAGTACCGTCAGCTTTTACATTTAATCTATTTGGGCACATGAAAAAAGGAAACCGCTTCTTGACAGTTACCATTGTTTCCCGAAGTTAAGAAGCCAGGTTTGCAATTTTCTTTTCGTTGCTCAGTCACGCATACCAGATCTGAGAGATGAGGTTTGTCCCACGGGAGTTTCACTCCCCCTAGAAAACAGCGACCCCCTTCCAAACAAGACACTTTTAAACATTCCTCACCGTCATTCAAAGCGTTTAAGCTTCCCTCCCAACATAGTGCGCAGAGAGAGAGAGAGAGAGAAAGATAGTCTAAACGGGCTGGAGGCCTTCCACCAACCAGGGAACGAGAATTCACAGCTTAAAAGATCACTGTGATCTCTCTTTTAAAAACTTTGCTGGGTTTATAGTGCTTTTTTGGGGGGGTTCATTTTATGAGCTGTTTCATACTGGATTGGTAGCATCACAGTAGGGTTGTTCATGCTGTAGTATTCTCAAGTCAGGTGATGTATTAATTCAAACACATATACGTGTCTTGTTTGGTTTATTCAAGCCATTGCTGCTTCCTCAGTGTTGCTTGTATGTCGTTCTTTATTGTCATATAGCAGACTTGGTTCACAGGTGGTGGTGGTGGTGGTGAGGGCCTCGCTCTGAAGATGTTACATGAAGCTATGGTTCTTTATTCACTGGGAGTGTGATGGCTGTGGAGACGGACTGGACACATTATGTAACGAGCTGTGAGGCTTTTCTTCTGCACAGGGCAGCACAGGGCTTTTGCCCTGGGGGTGGGGTAGGGTGGGGGACAGGGGATCTGACCGGCTGCGCAGATGGGCACAAGTCAAAAGATCTGGTTGTCCCAATAAGAGCTGCTTACTGTTCGATGGCATAGCTTAGGAAAGCATTGAGAAAGTGAACTGGACTGGGTGTGGGAGAGAGAGAGAGAGAGACAGACAGACAGACAGAAAGAGAAGGTGCCCAGACATATTGCCAGCCGCAGATCCTTGGAAAATGGAGAGGAATTTGTGAGTCACCGTTTGACTTGACTCTGTGAAAAGTGAGCGTGCCGTGTGAGAGCCCTGACTGAGGCCAGCGGACGACCACACAGCAAACGCAGCCCAGCTGACTGCAGGAAGCCTCCTGTACCATAGAGGTACTTCCTATATCCCTGGGTAGGTTTTTCTCTGGAACTCTGCTCTGGTTTGGGTTTTGTTTTCTGGGAGTGCAGATATAGGGGCCAGTTTGTAGTCTGTGATGTTTGTGAAACCTCCTTAGCTGATGAGGACAAAATACCTTTGATGAGGATGCATAAGATTAACAATTTGGTAGAAAATGCAACAAATAATTAATTTTTATTTATTTTAATAAAACCCCGTTTTATGTAACATTGCTATTCATGGGTTTCATTTGTGTTCTGATGTTGAGTTCTTTTACCTGTATCTCTGGCCCTGGCATTCCTCTGTGTGTGTGTGTGTGTGTAGAGGGGCTGGGTCACTACTGGCTACTAGGTGCCAGCTTTCCTCTGTGAGGCTGCAACATAGTTTGACTGGTGTCATGTGACCTTGCTGGGTGTGTGAGGGCCTGGAGCTTGGAGCCACGAGGTCCAAGCTGTCTCCCCCCGATCACCCCCTCCTCCAGCGCACACACACACACACACACACACACACACACACACACACACACAGAAAGAGAGGGAGCCAAACTATCAAAACACCCTCAGCATAAACATGCACGCTCACACATGAACTACACACGCGCTCATTCGCAGACAATCGCAAAACTTGGTAATCCATCAGCATGCTCCTGTCTCACTAGCGAGGCTGGAGATTACAGAACGGCTCTCTCTCTCTCTCTCTTTCTCTCCCTCACGTGCACATGCACCTAATCTCGCTCGAGTAAGCTTTCCTGCTTTCTTCTGTTCTCTGTTTATTGTTTGTTTTTTTTTTGAAAGCCAGGCACTTCTGCCAGGCCTGCACCAGTTTGCTCCATTGTTCTGCTTGTATTAAGTCACGGGTGTATATGTACTGGGCCAGATCCACTTTCATATGCACTGTAACGCTACACCCGGTCTGTGAACAGGAGACCTATGCGTGAAAGATACATAAGTGCTAGATTCAGAATCCCACAAAATAACAATGCCCCTTTTTTAAGGGGGGAAAAAAGTCAAAATGTCATTGGAAGCTTTTTGAGGGACCTTCTAAACTAGACATTTCTAATTTAATCCCTGAGAGGGACTGGATGGTCTGTAGCTACTGACACAGGCAGCGTAAAACGTGCTGCCTCAACACCAGCTATATCATTTCAGAGTAGTGTTACCGTTTTTGAAAAGACCTCAGACAGAGAGGAGGATTCTTTTGTGACTGAATATTTTCTTTCCTTTAGTTTATGAGTACAGATATTGTTTTCATATCACTTTAAAATGTAAAAAAAAAAAAACGTCATGTAAAGAAGTCTCATTATCAGCTGAAGTTATTCATTTTGCTCCAGCGTTCTCTCACTTTCTCGCTGTCTGTTTCTGTCTCTCACTCTCCTTGGTTTTGTCTCACTTACACCACTGATCTGTGTTTATGAGACGGGAGGCACAAGCAGCACTGTGAGGTCACCAGGGAACATGTGCAGAGCTTCAGAGATCACTAGATGATCACTAGATGATCACTAGATGATCGAGGCAGGAAGGAGTTTGCTACCCAAAACCACCCAGCCACCAGCAGTCTCTTATGAAACAGCCAACTGACAAAGCAGACAACTGACAAAACAGTCCACTGCCAAAGCAGTGTACTGATGAAAGAGTCAACTGACAAAGCTGTCAGCTGGCGAAGCAGACAACTGACGAAACAGCCTGCGGATGTAACGTATAGCCAACACACGCTAGAAACAGATGGGATATATTCTGTAAGTGACGTCCTGTAATGTCTCCCGAAGGTCAGTGTGTGTCAGTGAGTGCATTAGCAGGGTGCCTGAGAATAGAGGTTGGACTTGTAAAGAGAAATGTTTCCATTTCTCTGCGGAGTGAAACACTGCTATCAGGCAGTGGTGTGTGTGTGTGTGTGTGTGTGTGTGTGTGTGTGTGTGTGTGTTGTATCTGTTTTGCTTAGCTCTGTTCTCACCATATCATGTAAAGAGGCAGGAACTGAGAAAACTGTGTGTGTGTGTGTGTGTATGTGTGTGTGTGTGTGTACGTGTACACTCCTGCATGAGTGTTGGGAGTGGGTGAAAGATGCATGATGAGGTTGAGCGCACAGCAGGGCTTTTTTGTCTGTGTGTGTGTGTGTGGGAGGCTGAGAGGGCGTGAGTGCGGTGTGTGGTGTTCCGCGGCCACTCATCCAGGAAAAGAGGTGGAGAGAGGGGTGGAGTGAAAGGGAAAAAAGGAGCTGAGGGGTAGATGACAGAGAGGCACCCAGCTCCAGCAGTCTCTCCACCCGAACGCATCAGTCACTTCTGCACATCCACCTGTCCCACCACAGCCGCACACTCCCCCAGAGCACACACTCCCAGAAGAGCACACACACAGCCTCAACCACTCCAGCATCCAGCAGCACGCTGGAAGATTTTTCAAGTCATCCACTGACACCACTGGGCCATAAAATGTTTAACTTTTGTTGCTTCCAAACCATTATATGTGGACCTCATAGTACATTTCATGCTGATTGTGAATCTGTTTTTTGAATTTTTCTATCTCATATAGTTTTTGTTTGTGTAAATGTTACATGTATTAATTACGTACTCATAAATAAGGTTGTTGTTACATTTATAATGTATCTAAACATCCTTCTAAATGTATAGTGTTTGGGTTTTGCTTATGTTTGGACTCCCTCTGCAGTGTCCAGCAGCTGCCTGCCAGCATAGAGGGGCTCCAGGCTCCAGGCTCTGTGGTAGTGCTTCTCCATACGATACATAACGACACTTGAATATACTAGAACTAGAACAACAACAACAACAACAACAACAACAACTGGGTGGTAAAAAAATTCAGAAAACATACTTGGATTCAGCATGAAAAATGTATAATAGGCAGGTATTTTTTTGCAGGAAACAAAATCACTGTTGCCCAGTGTATCTGGACACACTTTTAGCTTTACTATACGATACTACACTATACTACTGAAACAGTCGTATGAAAGAGTGCATTGTAGGAAACAAAACATGCCTTGGTTGCGTGGAAGTAGATGTGAGACTTATTTAAAAAAAAAGGGATTATGCTGAGTTGCTGTAACCCTGATGGCACACAGGTAAATGTCTATACAGAGCAATACACAGAGCAGTAACCCAGCGTCAGTGCTTCTGATGGCTAATACAGTAAATACACACTTGAGGACACATCTGTGGATTTTCTGAACTTTTGGCATATCAGCAAAATTGCCTCAAGGTATTTTATTTACATTTTAGAAAATTTTAATTCAAACTCGTGTTTGGATATGAAAAAAGAGGGGAACATTCTAGAAAGCACACAGGATAGAAACATGTTCAAAAAGGAATGTGCTATGTGCTGTTTTTTCTCTCTCTTCCTTCCTTCTCTCTCTCTCTTCCTCCGTCTCTCACCCTCTATCTCTCTCCCCCTCATTCCCTCCCTCCCTCTCTCTCTCTCTCTCTCTCTCTCTCTCTCTCTCTCTCTCTGAGGTGGGAGGCCCAGCTAGCTGCTCTGTGTCAGAGACGTGGAACAGGCTGCATTACACAACAGGAAGTGAGGCAGGTCTCGGGAGCTTTAAGACAAATAGACCGGTTTGATCAAGTTTAGCGCCGGGCTCCCCAGAGTTCACCTCTCAATAGCAATACCGCTTCACAAACACTCAGGAGGGAAAGGGAACGCTTACGGCTTCATCTAGCCCACCCGAATTCTCTCTCCCTGCTTTGCTCTGTTTACCCTAGAGTGGGCAAAATGGCCGATGGCTGAGGGTTACACAAAATAAAGGAGTTGGCCATTAGAGGAGCTACTCAAAAACCTGCCACAACAGGAGGTCAAACATCAGTAATAACGTAAAGCAACGTTTGAGAAATGTCATTTTACAAAATCACTAATTAAATGTTGAATGCTAATGTTAAGGATGCAATTTTTCAGGAGACACATTAAGAGACGCAATATCCACTTTCCACAACACAGAGAGAGAATACAGCAGAATCCAGAACTGGCAACTGGACCTCATGGAGGAGCCAACTCTGGTTTCAGTTACCTATTAAAACACACACAGACACACACACACACAGTTATCTGCATACTGTCCAGTCCTGCAATCTCAAATAACATAAAAAAAAACCTACAGTCAGCAAAAGCAAGTTGCCATTGTTGTATCATCAAAAGCGGTAGAGGAGACATTCCTGCTCATGCTGGAGCTGTGAGCGGCGAGTCCTACACTGGGTCCACAGATCCAGGATCAGTGCCGGCGTGTGCAAAAAACCTAGGACACTGTGGACTAGCAGACCTGCAAATACTCAGACAGTTGAGCCTTTGCTGTGGGATTACTAAAAGTTTATAAGCATATAATATGATGTCATTACATGTTTATAAGTATACATTATGGCAACCACAGAAACCAATGAATATGACTGGTTCTTACACACACACATACACACACACAATACAAGTCTGGTTGTGAGAAGCTGGGTGTGTATGTAAAGTTGGGTAAAATGACTACAGATGTCACAGAGGCCCTATTCCTACACTCACTAGCAGCGTAGAAGTGTGTGTGTGTGGATGGACAATGCATAATAAAAGTCTCCATCAGGACAGTGGCAAAATCAAATAAAAAAAAAGCATCAACATGTAAATATTGGAGTAAAAAGAGTAAAACTTTTTTAGGCTGTAGCAACTGGTAGAAAAACTCTTACAAATGTCTAACATTTTCTCTCTGTGTCATCATAAAACATGAGTATTATAGTGTCATCTTCATCTTCAGCCTTCATCATTTTCAGTATTCATCGGTATAGTGTAATCATCATCATCATAGTCTTCGTGGATGTCATGGTACTGATCCCAAACTCTTCTCTTTCACTCTCTCTCTCTCTCTCTCTCTCTCTCTCTCTCCCTCTTCTTTCCTTTTTTGGTAATTGTATGTTTGTTGCATATTGTAATTGATTAATAAAGTTTTTTTAGTAACTCTCACTCACACAGTAACATGGAGAGATGCTGCTCTGTGTTTTATGGCTGAAGCCAAATGCAGCCAAGGAAAGTTATAAAAGCATCTGATTTTATCTCTGCTTGGTATTTAGAGACTCCGCCCTCCTCTACCCTTCTCTCTCTCTCTTCCTCTCTCTTTCACTCTCTCTCTTCATCTCTCTTCCTCTCTTTCACTCTCTTCCTCTCTCTCTCTTCCACTCTCTCTTCCTCTCTTTTTCACTCTCTCTCTTCCTTTCACTCTCTCTCTTCCTCTTTCGTCACTACATCTCCATCTCATTCTGCCTTTCTGACAAATGCACTTTCTACCCTTTCTTTCTCTCTCTCTCTCTCTCTCTCACACACACACACACACACAGTTCAGTACATTTGCCATTTTTAGCCATCTTCCTTTAAGCTTTCTTTCCTCTATTCCTCTCCCTACTCTCTGTCTCTCTGTCTGTCTGTCTGCCTGTCTCTCTCTCTCTCTCTCTCTCTCTCTCTCTCTCTCTCTCTCACACACACACACACTGCTCTTAGACTAGCTGCTGGGAGACCGTGGAGAGCGTTTCACTTTTGTGCTGCCACTTTTTTCACTGGCTTTTTTTCAGCTTTGTCACTCAACGCGACATGTCCTGTCACATGGTCCATTCGCTCCAACAGACAGGGCCAGAAAGGGCTGCTTGCCCACCTCTCCCTCTCTCTCTCCTTCTCCCTCTCTCTCCCTCCTTCTCTGTTTCTCCCTCCCTCTCTCTGTGCATCCCTCTTTCACCCTCACTCTCCCTCTCTCTCTCTCTCTTTATGCCTCCCTCTTTCTCCCTCATTCTCCTTCTCTCTCTCTCTCTCACTCCCTCTCTCTCTCTCTCTATGCCTCCCTCTTTCTCCCTCACTCTCCTTCTCTCTCTCTCTCTCACTCCCTCCCCTCTCTCTCTCTCTTTATGCCTCCCTCTTTCTCCCTCACTCTCCTTCTCTCTCTCTCTTACTCCCTCCCTCCCTCTCTCTCTCTTTATGCCTCCCTCTTTCTCTCTCACTCTAGCTCATTGCTTTTCTCTGAGGTATGAATTGAGAACCAGCCTCCTATAGAGTGGTATCTACCACTTCAAACGTGTTTCAACACACTTTTATAAGTATCTGCGGCTAAATCAGAGTTCCTATGGTTAGATAACAGTTATTAATGTGAAGCACCAATGAAGCACCAAAAGAAGCCCTTCCAGTATGTGTGTATGATGTCTGGGCATCTGTGTATCTGTACATACGTGTGCAAGAGTGTAGAGTGTGTGTGTGAGTGAGAAGGTAGAACCTTCGGCAGGAGAAATGGCTGAGCCCAGAACGACCCCATTACAACACCCGTGTTAATTCATTTGAGCAACATCTAGCTGCTCGTGTTTCTACGGTGATGACACAGGAGTTCAATTAAACCCAGGCCAGGAAGGGAATTCACACAGACCTCACTGCAACACACACCATTGATTTCTCTCCAACACAGGCAAGACAGACCAAGGATGCCATCTGATATCATCCCACAGCCTCTTATAGAACCTCTCCTTCTGGCCACACACACACACACACACACACACACACACACACACACACACACACACACACACACACACACACACACACACACACAAACCTCTCTGTCGTACACATGTGTTAATTTGTTACTGATAGAGGAGCACTCATTTCACTCCTAACATGGGGCTGGATTAGAACAGACAGACATGATTACAGATTTGGCTGCAAGTCTGTGTTGGTCTTTATGAGCTGCTAAGTGACTTTTCTGCAGCTCGTTTGAAACCCACACTTGTGCTTGTGAGACGAGAGCAGGGGTCTAAAGGAACAGAGGGAAAACGGAGAATTTGGAATAGAATTGACAATATTCAGAAATTTTTCGGCACTGGAATGAGGAAAATATGTATATATCATCAGAAAAAAAAGAAAATATGGAACAAAACCCAGTGTGTCTAGCTGTAATTCAAAGCTGCAGCAGACCCTGTATTGTCTTCTTTAACCATCTTATTCATATTTAAACGATAAGACCTCAGTGCAATAACTGAAAGCAGCTTTGCATAGAAGATCACAGCCAATTAAACACAGTTTCTCATTCAAGGAGGGTGGGAGAGGGGGCGGAGCTGTGGAGGGTAAGCGTCAATCCAAGAACTTCCCGAAAGTTATATGGTTGTCGTACCCTAAAATATGACCCTGGCAGAGAGGAAAGGAGAGGGACTGGTACTAAAAAGAGAGTTTGAACATCTAAAAGTCATTGCTGTGACTGTTTTTATGCCCTGTCTGAGAATTACAACTCAGGTATTTGGGATGTGGTCATTATTTCATCTGTTAAAAGGTTTCTAGGAGAAGATGTTGTCATGAGGGTAGAAGAGAGGAAAGAGAGCTGCTTCCAGTGTTTGTCTGTTAATAGTACATTTAAAAAGAGCAGGACCAGTCTAGACCAAAGAACCAAAGCACCCCACCCCTCCATCTCTGGCGTCCACCGTGTCTGGAGCCTCTGGGGTTCTGCCTTTGGGCTCCGGGATAAGGCCAAACAATAGTGCATGTTGGGAAGGACACAGCAGACAGCAAACAAGGAGAGGAAAGACGAAAGAAATGAAATAACAATCTTGTGACTGTCAGACCTTGGACTGGAGCCAAGCAGCAACCGCAGACTGAGTTAGAGAAAGCAGCTGCCTGGCTCAGATCAGAGAAAGAGAGAGCGAGAGAGAGACAGACAGAGGAAGAGAAGGAGGGAAGGAGAGAGAGGCAGAGAGATTGAGGGAGAGAGAAAGAGAAGGAGGGAAAGAGTAAAGGAGAGGGAAAGAAAGATTGATGGAGAGAGAAAGAAGGACAGAGGGAGAGAGAAGTAGAGAAAGGAATGGAGAGTGAGAGAAGTCAAGGTGGAGGTAAGGGGTGACCGAGCAAGTGAGAGAGTCTGAAAGGGTAAGTGAAGGGATGGGGAAAGGAGAGGGGAGAGATGAGAGAGGAGAGGATAGAGAGGGGAGAGAGGAGAGAGGAGAGGAGAGAGGGGAGAGAGGAGAGGAGAGAGAGGAGAGGGGAGAGATGAGAGGAGAGAGAGGAGAGGGGAGATGAGAGAGGAGAGGAGAGAGAGGAGAGGGGAGAGAGGAGAGAAGAGAGGAGAGAGGGGAGAGGAGAGAGGGGAGAGGAGAGATGAGAGAGGAGAGGAGAGAGGAGAGAATAGATAAGAGAAGAGAGAGTAGAAGAGAGAGAT
>JAOYMR010000003.1:15677440-15695634 GCA_025802075.1 Tenebrosternarchus preto | reverse complement strand
GGCAGAGTGAGACAGTGGAGGCAGAGTGAGACAGTGGAGGCAGTGGAGGAGAGTAAAATCACATTCGAGTTCTTCTGTTTTTTTTCCATTAAACCATTTTTGCTACATCAAATCTACAGTCCATCCCACGGAGCCACTTCACTGTCTGTCTGCCATTCAACAACAAGCCTCTGCCACATCACTGGAGGCCAAGGAAAAAGGGTGAGGGATTCTTAATTGATCAAATATGAAGTCATTAAGCTTGCTGGCAGAGGTGTCCACATGCATCTGTGGGACACTTTGGGGAGAGGGAGACTTTGCCAGATTGATGAACGCCTTTCCCAGTGGCAGCAGAGTCTGGTAAACGCCTGCATGCAGAGAACACTGACCCCCCTACTGCTCACTAATGGTATGGCCCAGATTGGCATTTTGGGCCAGAACCAAGAGCAAGAGTGTCTCCAGCCATGCAGACCGGTGGGGGAGGGGGGGGGGGTAGGAAGTCAGGCATGACCACCTATTGATCTCCCTGGCTGGGACAGGCAAAGTGACTGAAGAGAAGCAGACATGGGAGAGAAGGCACAGAGAGAAGATGGGAAGAACACAGGGGCTGAAAGAGAAAGAGGGCAAGACAGTGAGAAAGGGAGAGATGAACAGAGGGAGAGAAAAGAAAAAAAAACAGAAGAGAGAGAGAGAAGAGAGAAAGACAGAGGAGAGAGATATAGAGAGAGAAGAGAGAGGGAGAGATTGAAGAAAGGAAGGGAGAAAAACAGGGAGAGAAAGACAGAGGGAGAGAGAAGAGAGAATTGAGAGGGAGAGAGAGAATAGAGAGAGAGAGAGAAGAGAGAGGGAGACAGAAGGTGGGAGATGGGCCATGACCACGATGTGAAAAGCAGAAGCTTGAAAGAGATGCATCTCTCAACACTGTCTAACTGTAGGCATTACTAGTCAACTACCAACTCTACAGAGAGGGAGGGATATGAGAGAGAGAGAGAGAGAGAGAGAGAGGCCACAGGTCCATCAACATTTCAACGTCTTATGAGATGTACATACTGTATGTACTGTATATAAAAGACCTTTTTTCAAACTGAATGAGTACCACTTTCTTACTAAGGAAATTTGAATTTGCTACCAATATTGGCTCCATCTTTCGAGCTTCACAGCTGAACCTCTTCTGTGCATCTTGTGACACACAGGGTTCTTCAGGACTCTTCAGGGCATGGACAGTCCTGTCTAAGCTGACAGGAGGTGGTGTCCTGTCTATGCTGACAGGAGGTGGTGCCCTGTCTAAGCTGACGCGAGGTGGTGCCAATCCTGTCTTTTCTAAAGGAAGTCTAAATCCCTGGTGCTGGATCTCCTTCTCTCTCACCCTCTCCCTCTCTTTCCCTCTCTCTCTCTCTCTCCCTCTCTCTCTCTCTCTCTCTCCCTCTCTCTCCCTCTCTCTCCCTCCCTGGATGAGGGCTCACAGGGCTAGTTAGCAGTCAGAGCACCCCTGGGATCCTGCCTGCCGGCCTGCTGTCACTCTAATTGCCGTGAGCACGGCTGGTTCTCTGGGGAGAGGCAGTGTGAAATCCTGATATGATATGTACCATTAACTAAAATGAAAAAAAATCCCCATACACAGTCAATGGCACTTGAACAGCAGGAGCCAGAGCAAGAACTGGCCTCCAACTCCACCATGTGCTATCAGCTCCTCGGACATGCTCTGAATTACAGTGGGGAGTGAGAGAGAGAGAGATGGGGAGAGAAGGGAGGGATAGAGAGGGGAGAGAGTGGGAGGGAGAGACAGAGGGAGAGTGAAAGAGACAGAGAGAGAGGGAGAGAGAGAGAGAGGTGGGGGGGGGGGGAGAGATGGAGTGGTCCACTTTATTCCTCTGCATGTCGCCCTCACAAACTCTGCATCTCATTCTGTCCTATCGACCTTGACATGAAACTTCTCAAATATTCTCACTTTTCCAAATCTTTCTTTGTCTTTACCCATCATCCATTCCTATCATCCTATTCATCTTCACAATCTTTCCCTCCGTCTTTCTCTCTCTCTTTCTTCCTGTCTCTCTCTCTCTCTCTCTCTCTCCCCTGTGGGCAGATATTTCTCTCTTGCTGTCTCTCTGCCTTACTCTTTCTGCTTTCCCAGCTGTTCACCATACGCTCATGCATTTTCTCTAAAGGAAAGAGCGCCCTCTGTCTGCCACAGCAGGAAAGGGCCCAGGGCCAAGTCATTGTCTTACGTAGCTACATGCTTCAGAGTTCTCCAGGACTGCGGTGTTAGATCAGCTCAAAAGGGGAAGTCATGCAAAGAAACGAATCTTGCTCAAGATATATTTCATAATAGTGACAGTAACAGACGTAGCTCTGACCATATGCATGGGTGGAGTCGTATGTTTGCTGTAGGGATACACCTCTAGGTGTAGCATGGGAGGGGCAGAGGCAGCAGAGTTGCCCTCGTGTGGGTGGTGACAGGTGAGGATGGGGAAGGACGATAGTTTGAGACTGTCCTACCCAAGACGGATGGAGAAGACAGAGGACAAAAAACATACTGCAAACTGATACAAGCACATACACACACGAACAAACACACACACACAGACAGATGGACAAACGGACAAACACACACACACAAGTGCATGCATACATGGACGAGCACACACACACTAACAAGCACGCACAGCATGCACAGGTACACACACACACACACACAGACACACACACACACACACACACAAGTACACACATTAAGAAATTATGTATGTGTCAGACCACCATGGTGAATATAAGATGTTCCAACCTACACATTGCACAGAAGAATCTCAGAGATGCTACAGGACCGCATAGAGGGAAAATGCAGGTTGTGTGAGAACGTGTTTTATTAACAACCACTTACTAAAACTAAAATAAATGCAAACAGGCACCACAACATAGTTGTTCTTGCTTAAATACATCGACTATTATGGAGCTCAAAAAAAAAAAAACAACATGAAGTGGGATGAAGGGAATGGAAAGAGAGAGACAGGGAGAGAGAGACAGGGAGAGAGAGACAGGGAGAGAGAGAGAGAGAGACAGGGAGAGAAAGACAGGGAAAGAGAGACAGGGAAAGAGAGACAGGGAGAGAGAGACAGGGAGAGATAGACAGGGAGAGAGAGAGAGAGACAGGGAGAGAAAGACAGAGAGAGATAGACAGGGAGAGAGAGACAGGGAAAGAGAGACAGGGAGAGAGAGAGAGAGACAGGGAGAGAAAGACAGAGAGAGACATTGAGAAAGAGGGAGAGATGGAGATGAGCAGGCAGAGAGATAGAGAGATTGTACCAGATCATCTTAAGTGTTTAAACATCTGACACAAACTGCTCTCTATCCATCGTCTGCCATGTAAACTCTGGTGGTGAAGACTGTGTGTAGGAAGATCTGCGGTTGCCCAGGGATAACGGGAAAAGCAGCTTGTCAAGAAACGCTTTTCATCATCTTGATAATTTGGTTATTTGTTTAACCACAGCTAAATTAGCCGAAAGAGAGAGAAAGAGAGATGAGAGAAAGAGAAAGAGAGAGGCTAAGAGAAAAAAGAATAAGAGAAAGAAAGAGAGTAATAGAGAAGAGATTAAGAGAGACAGAGAGAGGGAGACAGAAGAAGGTGAAAAGGTAAAACAAAATGCTTTAAATTCCATTGGTACTTCTTGGCTGTTTTATGTATAATTTTATTAAAGACTTTTCTAGAAAACAAATTCTCTCCTACACAATTCTTTGACCCTCCGTTTCATATTGAAGGGGCTGCAGTGTCATAGAGCTGCCATAGAGGGGCAGCATTTCCCACCAGATATGACTGATGTCCATCTTCCTCTCTCTGTCCCACCCCCTCTCTCCTGCCCTCTGAAGCCACCCCCTCCCAAGGTGCTTAGAGCTTGCAATATTCCTAAGCTGCAATTTAGTTAGTGGTGGTGGACACACATTCACACACATACATATACACACAGTCACACACAGACACAAACACAAACACACAGATACACACAGACACAGAGATACAGACACACACACACACACACACACACACACACACACACCTCCCCCTGACTGCTGTGCCAGGTGCCCCGAGGGCAGAGAGTTGCAGTAGAGAGCAGTGTTAGAAGAGCCTGCAGGCCACTCTCTCTCTCTCTCTCTCTCTCTCACACACACACACACACACACACACACATACACACACACACACACACTCCCTCTTTCTCTCACTCTCCCTCTCACTCTCTCTCAACCTCCCACTGACTACTCTCTTTTCACATCTCCAGTGCTAATATTAGCACTTCCTGCTTGCATATCCATCCATCCATCCATCCATCCATCCATCCATCCGTCTGTCCATCCACTCTTTTCTAACCACTCACCTACTACCCTTGCATGCTTCTTTCTTGGACTTGAGCTGCTCTCTCCATTAACAGGACCTGAGAACCACCACACAGACACAGATACAGACAAACACAGATACAGATTCACACTCACACAGACACAAATACACACACAGACACAGATACACACATATAAATACAGATTCACACTCACACAGACACAGATATAGGCACAAACACAGATCCAGACACATATAGACACAGATTCACACTCACACAGACACAGATACACACACAGACACAGATACAAACACATATACACGCACACATACAGACACACTTATAGCCACACACACAGACACACAAAGCCCTTTTCCACCCACACAAAATGGAACACCTATCTGTTTGCACCAAACCAGTGTACTCCAGTGTACCCCAGTGTTTCTGTATTAAGCCTTGTGGTCTTGATGTTCCTGACTGAGTGTCAATCAGGAACATCAAAACCACCCACACACATCCACACCTATACACACACACACACACACCCAGCAGGGCCTAAGTGGAATCTCTCTAAAGACAGGTTGCTCATGGCTCCCAACACCACCTCAGAACCAAACTAACACACACAGCCACACACTCCCTCAGCCTACCCAACACCACCACAAAACCACACTCACACACACAGCCCCACACAGCCTATGCACACACAGATGTGCTTCCTCACCAGAGGGGCCAATCCACTGCACCTCTGTTAAAAAAATTTCAATCAACATGCAGTATATTAACAAACAGCTACATCAATCCTAACTGGCTCATTGGGTTCAATATTGCAGCTTTAAAATGCCAGTCAGTGCCAGCAGGTTGAGCTTTTTGTGTTACATAGGTGTTACATAGATGTTACATAGGCGTTCATAAGGACCACTTACCAGTTATAATAACAAAATATTACATCAATAATATCAATACTACTAATCATGTTAGTTCGATTATTTGTAAGTAATGATCAGATTATTACTAATTATTACTAATTTGTTGCTGGGTTTTTCAACAGCATCTTTAAATGGTAGAGCGAATATTACACTGAATGCTCTCTTGCTCATTTGATGATACAAGATTAATGTTACGTATAATGGCCACAATGGAACTGTGGTGACAGGTGCTGCAGATTCATGCCCGTTTTATTGAGAGTCACATGCGAGTCAGAGCTGAGTCACATGCGAGTCATAGCTGAGTCCACTTGCTTCTCCAGTAGGAACAAACTTCAGGGGGAAGAACCTTTGTGGTGTTCTCCAAGTAACTGTGGAACTGAAGGTTTAGAAGAGTTTCTGCTCCGCTGCCTGCAATCTTTGATCTGCCTGGCCTTCAGACAAACATTCTCTACTTCACTAATCCACATTAATGGCTGGGTAGATTCCATCTTTTCAACGTAAGGGTGAGAGTAGGAGAAAGTGAAGAGTGGGTGAGTGAGGAAAGGGGATGAGAGAGAAAGACAGAGAGAGAGAGATGGGGGAGAGAGAGAAACAGAAAGGGTGGAGGGGAAGAGAGAGCTAGGGTGATGATGCACACTACAAAAATAGCTCCCCAATTTCAAGGACCCACTTCTCTTTTATTGTGATTGGAGCCCAGAATCTGCTAGTCCCTGTCGGGATGTGTTGAAGTCGGCATGTTTTGGTAAACTAGCCCACAATGTGGGGGTAATCAGCCATGAAATGTGCCCAAGGCAAGCACTCTACTTCTCAGGGAGAGAGAGAGTGAGAGAGATAGAGAGAGAGAGAGAGAGAGAGAGAGAGAGAGAGCGAGAGAGAGAAGGAGGGAGGGAGAAAGGGAGGTAGAGACTGTGAGAGAGGGAAGAAAGGAGAGATGAAGGGGAAGAGAGAGGGAGAGGGAGGTAGGAAGAGAAGGAGTGAGGGAGGTCAAAAGGGAGAGAGAGATAGAGAGAGAGAAACGGGGATTAGGAATGTCATGAGCTCCAGAAAAAAAATAACAAGATGTGTAAAGCTATGATAAAGCTGTGATGAAACTACTGCAAAGAGGGAGAAAAGGGGAAGACGGGAAATGGGCACACGGAAGGAAGCAAAACCATGACAACCATGACAAAACCATGAAAACCAGCACATCAGAAAGCTGCTGCAGCACTCAGGGAGTTGACAGAGGAAGCATGCTGGGCTGGTGTGTGTGTGTGTGTGTGTGTGTGTGAGTGTGGAGAATGTGCAATAAAGGACACTGAAAACACCCTCTCAAAACATCCTGCAGGCCCCACACGCGTGTCCTGATTCGGGCCCCTCTCTCAGTGAGGAACGGGCCACACGCAGAGGCTTCATTATTTTCCTGCAAAGTTCTGGGTAAAGTTGTGCTTTTCAGCTGTAGGTCACTCTATCAGACATCCAGCCGTAGTCTGGCACAGAACCCAATGGGAAGGCATTCAGCAGCTCCCAGACGGGTCAGGATTGAGGTTGATTTGAACAGCCGTTACAGCCCCAGGCAGTGCAGCTGAACACTCTGCAGGTAGCAGGTCACTGCCTTACAGGGTGGTGATGGGTGGACACACTACACCTGTTAAAAAAACACCTCTTAGCTGGGTCACCTCTTCCAGTTGAGCCTGGCCCTCAGGTAAGCCACTCCCTCATCCAGAACCGCCCCTCAGCCAAGCCACTCCCACACACAGGCCAGACCCTCATGTAAGCCACTCCCACACCCAGGCTGAGCCCTCACCTAAGCCACTCCCACACCCAGGCTGAATGCTCAGCTACGCCACTCCCACACCCAGGTCAGACCCTCATGTAAGCCACTCCCACACCCAGGTCAGACCCTCATGTAAGCCACTCCCACACCCAGGTCAGACCCTCACCTAAGCCACTCCCACACCCAGGTCAGACCCTCATGTAAGCCACTCCCACACCCAGTTCTCAGGGCTTCCCTGGTCCTTGCCCCATCACACTGGTAAATGACTCCACTGAAGTCCTGTTTGCTCAAGTGGACCAGGCTAATTATCTCCCTGCTTTCAGAACTCCTAATGACACCAATTAAAGCTGATGTGAGGGCCAGGGCACCAGGGTCAGTCGCTGTAGTGTGTGTGTGCGCGTTAGACTAAAATAGTTGGAAAAATATGTGACCATAGTTGTACAACTGAGAGTATAAGAGACAAGAACTAATAAGGAGTAAATAGGTTTATAAGTGTGTGTGTGTGTGTGTGTGTGTGTGTGTGTCTGCATAAGCTGTCCCAGAAAGGATTTACTTGGATGTTAAACCAGTCTATTACTGCTGCCCTGTTAAATGCCCACTCAATCTCAATCTCAGTCTCAATCTCAATCTCAATCTCAGTGTCCGTCATCACACTTTAACCCTCCGATGTGGATGTGTCTTGGAAACACAGAGTGAGGAGCTGCTGGTCCTACACTTCAACATTCACAGAACGTTCATTGGTGTTTAATGAAATATTGAACAACAAAATCTTTTATGATGACAGCGAATATGAAGAAATGTATAAAAAATTGCTGGTTTAAAACCAATGTGTAACTCTTGCGGATAAATTGGTGAAGTCCACCATTGTGCCCAAGAAAAAAAAATGCTCCATCCTCCTGTCCTGGATTTCAGACGTCGCTTTGGTAACCTGATGAGTTGCTGGACTTCACCTGATCACCTGATTCCTCACAATTCACCCAAAACATCACACCTGGCACAGTGTGAATAGTTGTGGCTACAGGAGAGTAGCATTTGCACCAAACACAAGGCAAACCCTTAAGTGTAAAACCTTCCAGCGACTGTTCAGATTAATGCAGCCTGTGCTTTGTTAAAGAGGAGCAAAGGCATGCACACACACACACACACACACAATCTCACATACAGACACACAAAGACAAAATTACACACACACACACTCTAACAGCTGGCCAAAAGAGTCATTTAGAGCTGTGTTTACATTGGACAAAAGCCACAGAATACTGACAATACACTACAGATGAGAATGAGTGAGTGAGTGAGTGAGTGAGAGAGCGTGAGTGAATGAGCAAGTGAACAAGTGAGTGAATGAGTGAGAGAGTGAGCGAGGGAGCGAGGGAGTGAGCGAGTGAGTGATACAGAGAGAACACACTGCATATATGTTTATGTTAGTGGATATTCTCCTGCATAACTCAACCCTGTGCAAATGACCTGCTGCCTGCTTTCCCACTATACACAGTCAGACTCTAAACAACCAACAAATGTACAATAAAACCCATGAACATCAGAACGCTTCATGATACTCCCTCCCCATCAAACGCTTTATGCCAGTACATTTCTTAGTAAAGCAGTAAAAGACAGGAAGGGTGGTTGTACCAGTGCAAACTAGTAAAGTGTCTTTAAAGTAGTAAAGTATCTTTAGTAAAGTAGTACGGGACAGGTAGTAGTAACCTAGTAAGATGCAAATTCAGGGTCTTAGCATACAGTTGTTAATCTAATGGCTATAAAAGCCTTATTGGAATGTGCCAGAGGTGAGGTAATATAAGTGAAGTGACTGATAATCACTGAATGTTTATTGAGAAGCACTGCTTCTCCCAGAATACTTGGTGGTGCGTTTCCGTGGCAGCGTTTCCATGGTAGGCCGCTAAAGTGCGGCCAGCCCTGGAACACGTTGATCAATGTGTAAATGGAGGCTGTTACAGTAATTGCAGGGAGAGAAACGCAGGCTCCCTGGTGTCGTCTCACACAGGCTCGAACGACGAGAGGACAGAAAGAAGACAAACACACTCTAATTACTTAACGTCCAGCCAGCTAACCCTACCCAGCACGTATTACAGTCTTCAGTGAAATGGCTGGCTGGATGCAGTAAGCCAAAGATCAGGTGGGTGTTAAATCTTCCCTTTGCTCAGGCACAAGAGTAACAGTCTCTGAAATAAGTGGGAACTAGTGAATAGCTGTCGGTTGAAGAACCACGGGGCTGTATCTACATAAAACAGCACCAGCTAATCCACTTGAATGATGGCATAGGGTTTTGTGGGATACTCAGCATCTGTAACAGTTGTGCACTGACAGCAGGATTACACACACACACACACACACACACACACACACACACAGTGATGTCTGTCCCCTGAGCTGTCACAGTCCCCAAGGCTACTCTGTCTGTCAGAGCTGAGATGATAGGGGCTGTCTGTCCACGGCCCTTGGCCCCAGTGGTTCCAGCGAGCCATGGCCACGCCTCCCGGTCACGCCCCCCGGTCACGCCCCCTGGTCACCACTGCAAGAGCCCCAGAATAGCCTTCGAGTCACATGCAGCTGATGACAAAGACTCTCGGCCCCTTGTGCTCCGTCAGAGGGATGAAGCAGGGGTGGCTCACGTCTGGGAGGCTGTGTGCTCCCTGCCTTGTCAGACTGTGAATGGAATCTATGATTAGCACTTTAAAGAGGGAGCCCATTCTCTGAATTGCCAGCAGGCTGTGGTATGGCGGACTGTGCATCTTTTATGAAGTGCCTGGATCATGTGTATAAGCTTCCCAGCGATTGTCAGATAGCTGTACATGGACACCCAGAAGGTAAACAAGGTGACCTCGATGCAGAGGTGCTCAAGTGAAGGCAGGGCTAATTGCTTTTTATCAGTACGCATTTAAAAAGGTCTGATACCTGTCACTTCAAAAACTAGAAAAGGAGTTTTGGTTTGCCTGTTTGAAGTGAGGATGGAAAAAAGCCTGTGTGTGTGTGTGTGTGTGTGTGTGTGTGTGTTTGCATGTGTTCACACACTCATGCAAGGCAGCAGGTTGGCTCGTGCAGGTGTGCTGTTGACGGCTTTATCTCCCTGAATCAGCTGTGGACAGGATTCCCAGTCAGAGTTCAGCCAACGTCTTCACCTCGTCATTCCACTTCAGGACTCAAACATCTCATTAAATAAATCAATGTGTTAATCGACCCCCCCAATCACATTCCAGCCTCCACAGAAAAACAGACAGACAGGTTAAAACTCTCTCACACACACACACAGACACACACACATATACAAACACAGAGGAACTGTGAAAAGAAATCACAATCATAGTGTATAGTAACACCTGAAACTCTCTCCAAAGGCTCACACACACATTTTTTGCATCCAGTTGACTAGAAAACTCCCCATGAACACAAATGGAAAACATTTTCAGTAATGTGTTTGCATATCAGCTCTTTGTCTCCATGACTGAATCACGGGCAATTACTGCAAGGGAACCAGCTGTCATTTACATTCTTCTCTAGATACAAGCACACCGTGATGCCACTCGGCAGCACTCAAACCATGAGAAAAGTCGAGCCCGAAAACCACAAAATGGAGGCCATCAGCTGTCAGTCAGGAGTGGGAAGTGGATCTGAAGGTCACAAGGAACCCTGGTCTGCTGTCAGGGAGCAGGCGAAAAAAGACGGAATGGAAGGTTGAATGGAATAGTCCTAATTCCATAGTCCTAAAATCAGCCAATGGGAGGCCAGGATTTTTTCATAATTCCATTCCAATAAGTGGCATGGAACCTATGAACCTTGTGTAGAGGATTAAGAAAATGTCTTAAGAATAGCGGAAGCCACAGGGCAAAGAGAAACCGTGTGTGTGTGTGTGTGTGTGTGTGTGTGTGTGTGTGTGTGTGTGTGTGTGTTTGGTATCCAAACCTAACAGGGTGCTCACACATTCTACGCTCATTAGAAGATAGAATGATGACTTTCAGATTCTCCTTATAGCCCTTAACAACAGGCAACAACAGAGATGAGAACCTACATACTCATTCCACGCTGGAGAAACACAATATACAAAACAGTGTGTAAACTCACATTTAACATGAGTCTCGCAGCCAACACACTGATATTTACACACTAAGAAGTGAGACATACCTATCTGTATAAATCTGGATCATGAAAATAAGATCTAGATGCAGTGATGCAATATGGTGATATTTTTGTAATTAAACAGTTCAACTCTACAATAGACAAGAAATACTCAGTGCTCTAAACCGTATTACATTATATATATGTGTGTACATACATACACACACACACACACACACACACACACACACACACACACACATACATACATATTATATATATAAATATGTATGTATGTATGTATGATGTATGTATGGGTCTAAACCATTATTATCTCCTTTGCTATAAATCTTGCAATATATATATATATAATTGCAGTGATGTACACAAGGTTTCCAGAGACTGTGCAAGCAAAGTGTTTTATATATAGTGTTTTAATTAGGACCGTATGTATGCAAGTTTGCACATTCACAAACAAATTAAGAATATTAATATAATAAATTTATCAGAAATATCCATTATGTATTTTTATGCATGACATTATTTGGTCATTCGAGGGAATTTAATAACGCAAGACGGAGCATAGGACGTTAAGGTTAGGCTTCCCTAATTCTCATATTCACCTATATAGGCGTCGACTCAAAGTTTAAGAAAATTAAACGTTTAGTGCGTGCGAAACACATCAGGTAGAATTAAAGGAACCCAAATAGTTTTCTATTTGTACGAGAAAGGAGGATAACTCGTGTAATTAAGTTAATATTCAGGCTTAAAAAATATTCAAGATAACTAGATGTTTTCGAATACAGATCACTTGACACTAAAGGTTCATTTAAACAAAACCAACAAATGAGGATCTCTTTTAACATTTGACCTTAAATTACGCGATACTGCACACATCTCTCTGCCTGGAATACCTTAAATGAAGTACCCGTGACTCGATTTTTTATATTAATTAGGAATATTCTGCACAGTTTTAAAGAGTTTACATAAAGGCGGTGAATAAATGCAAGTTTTGGAACTTCAGCTTATGTTAGCGTAAATGTTCATAGTATGGCAACTTTTTGTCGTTATGTATTTGCAATAATTTAGTCTAGATAATGGAAAGAATTTTGACTGAAAAAAAGTAAAATACGTTGAGGCGCTATATGAAAACGTACTTTCGTAAAAAAAAAAAAAAATCAAACGACTGAATTAAATGGCAGATGCCTATCAGAAATTTTATTAACGTTTGGTCTTTTAGAGCGCAAGCTTATTTTGCGAACCAGAATTACCCTCAAAGAGAAAAATGAGATTGTAAGTGTTCTTACTTGTTTGTCGATGTCAAGTAAACGTCGTGCTCTGCACAGGTTTCAAAAACTTTCTCAAAGTTCTACAACAAAGTTAGCTGAAGTTGACCGACTAGTCTACGTGATGTTCGCTGAATGACTTGAAAAGCTTACAAGTAGGAATTGCTCGTCGAAAAAAAGTACAAATTCCACCTCCGATAAATTTTACTTGGCTAGTTCCTTTTGTCTATGGGCTTTTCCTTTAGTAACTAAATCAAGAACATGGTCCTTTAACAGGCAGTATTGTCCGTTCGCGACGATCCTCTTAAATCTTCGTTACTTTCTTCACTGTTCTGGCGCCCCATTCACCGGTACTAGTATCAATATGCAACAGGTGTAAATGAGAAGTTTGATAGCGTGATCAGGATGTAAACACCAAAGACCCCCCACCTCTCCCTGCGTAAAAGGCAGGTTCAGCGGCCAGAACGCGTGTGGCAAAATGTTCGTTATTAGGGAAATGAGTCGTAAACAAAGGAATCTGGAGTCAGTCAATAAAGACTTCAGAGTTGATGCTGTCAGCAAGCACAACCGCAGCTGTATCCCAGAATAACGTTTCGTATTAATTTAATGTCCACAGTAAGCGCTCCTGTATAAAGGCTGAAAAAAAAGTTTTCGGAAGTTTCACTTCAGGGGCGAAAAATGCTATAAATGCTGCGTTCTTGGTTTAAACTCGAAGACGTTTAAAAGAGAACTAAAGGACCGAGTGCTCTGGTGCCTTCCACTGTCCGCTAGGAGGGGGGGCTCGAGATTGAATGGGTTTTGATCGGTTTGTCTTTGGCTTCCTCGTAGGCCTGCCCTCTCGCCGTTCTTCTCTTTCGAGAACAGAAACCGCGGGAGGGAAGGACCCACAGAACTCCAGCATTCCCGTTTGACAGAACAGGCTTCAGGCGCAGAACGATTTTAAACGTAACCCAATCTATTCGTTTGTATTAAAGGAAATTTAAGAAATATTTATCTTATCCATATTTTTTATAGATTGCTGCTGCGCAGGATACATAGCGTGATTATGCGTGGTTTACATTTAAGCTCACGAAAAATGTTAAAAGTGCACAGATTGTAAGAAATGAGAAAGATAAAAACTAAAAATACTTTTTAAAAATCCCATAAAACCCCAAACAAAGTTAAGATGAGAAACCCCTGATATGCGACAGACAAATTCAGCCTTCAGTTGAGCAACAGCGGAATACCGGCAGCGCGAGAACGCACAGTGAAGTGAGTGCTAACAATACACATGAGCAATATACGAGAAGCTATTGATTCACCCCATTCAGTGAGATATAGCTTACCTCATATGAAGTCCTGCTGTGTGTGTGTGTTTTCCGAAGGAAACGAAAAAGTACACAGTACTATTCATGTTGTAGCGCACGCACACATTTTCACGGTATGAATCAACATTAACGATAATGATCGTCGAAGACACAGCAGGAAGGCATCAGCTTGTATTTTTCTAACGGGTGTAGATGGGCGACGCGGACGGGTCATACTTCAGTACTGGGCAACACTCACCTGTGAGTCACAGCCAGCGGCTGTATGATCCATCAGTTTCTGTCTACATCTGACATCCGGGCCTCCATTTAGATGTTTTTTTTTTAAAACTCCAGAACTTCAGAAAATACACACCGAACATCCATATATGCACACGATATTTGTTATGTCCCGTTACCGTGAGATACACATGAAAGTTCGTTCACCATAGAAACGGTTCTGCGCACTTTTTGCTGTACAGGAAATGCGTACGCAGTTCCGAGTCCTTAACGTCTGCAGCATATTAATAGTGTTCATTTATGATGTTATTCATCATTTATTCTATAGCTATTTCATTATGAACGAAACAGCCATGTAAATTGGCCTATTTCTATTAGTATATATGATTAACCAAACAAATGACAACTAAAACTTCAATTCTAACAAAGTCTTGATTCCCAAGCTGTATTTGAAGTTGTATTAAATCACCCAAGATTGTTCATTAATACCAGTTTTCCAGCATTAGTCTGGCCTCTGTTTTTCCTCATGCACTGCTCCTCTTCTCTGATGCGGACGGACAGGTGGGCCCTGAGAGACTAGACTCTGCTCTGTCTCAGCTGCCACTGTTTGTGGCTCCAGGTAAGTTCATCCTCCAAAACATGTCAGGGCCTGTGATGTCTGCTGTGCTCCTGTGCTCTGCGGATGTGTGGGGTTAGTAATGGCTTGTAATTAGCTGTTTGGCGCTTTGTAATCCTTTAACACTACAGCGTGGAGGTGAGAGTAGTCCCGGGAGGCTGAGCTGGGCTGAGTAAGTTAAACACTACTGTGATTTCTGTTTGTATATGTAATACACACACAGAAACGCGTGTACACTCACACACACATGCACACAAAATCAGTGCTCTGTTCAGTACAAGCCAAAGAAATGTCACCCTTTAATACAAAATACATCTATAATTGTTTGCACTGCAGGACCATTTAAAATCCCACATTTTCTTTAGTGTTTGCTTTAATTCAAATTTAAAAAAGAAAATACATCCATTAAACAAATTTGTATGATTTGTCAGCTTAAACATATATTCAAATCACAAATCCCAGCTCCAAATCATATAACCTTGGCCTGTAACAATGTACCAAAGTTTGCACAATCACTTGCATTCATGGCAGTATGTTTTCTTTATGACATTTATGAAGTCAGTGATGTGAAAAAAACTAAAACAGGCATAGCTTTTCCATCTTTCCTATGGACAGGCCGTTATTTTAGGGTCTCCCTTTCCCTTTTTTCCATTTTCCCCCCTCCTTTCTTGCAATCAGTGTGTTTTTGGCTGCCATAGCTGAAACCACATCGTTTCCACGCCCACACACGGTCCTCCTTATCCTCTCTCTCCTGCTCTCTGAAAACCAGATGCAGAAGCACACTGCTATATATACACACACTTTAAACAGAAAGACCTCTGCAGTCTTCTGGTGGGTTACAGTGGAGCAAACCTAGATGCCGGTCGCTGAATGGTTCGTGGGGGTAACTGCATGAGTTTGGGCGGCAGAGTGGGAAACGACTCCTTCCATCTCTCCGCCTGTTCGTGCGTCTATCATAACCCCTATGTATGAAGACAGGCTTAAGCCGGTGCTTTTGGGACTGCGCTTCTGTAGGGGGCGACACATCTGCAAAAGGCAAACTTCAGAACATGGTCTTCACACTCCTGTTGCATTCGAGATACGGGCTGGATGAAAATCTACCAAAAAAAGAACACCGTTTCTAAATACTGTAAATTCATGTGCAATACAGTCCTTGCTTTATCTAGGGATGGCATGGTGCTCTGTCACCCTGTACGATTGTTCTTTGTGATCGTTTATTCAGCTTACTGCAGCTCTTAAGATTAGCCACCCAGGTCTCGACAAGAGACATGCATGTAATATGGCACTGTGCTAAATGCATGTTCTCTTATCAGTATAATGATTTATTACATGCTGTGTAACATGAGATGAGCTCAGTGATATAAAGGCCGTCTACTGGGTGGCCGTACGGTTCTGTTATCAGCACTTGATCTACTATCGGGTCTGTACAGTATGACGGGTGGTGGTGGTGGTGGTGCGGGTGGGGGTTGGGGGTAGGGATGAAGATATGAAGATCAAGGACATTACAGCAAAAGCACCTGGGGTGGTTTACTGGTCTGGAGCACCTACAGCAGGCCACCTTACCTTTACTGTGGAAGATGCAGACAGACAGAACGAGCGACAGCCCTGTAGAGGGAAGAAGCAAAGAGATACAACACAATTCTGGCCCAGACACAAACAAAAAGAGGCGTGTGGTGGTAAAATGTATATACATAAAAAAAAAAAAAAAAGGGGGGGGGGTCCCACATGAGGGAAGAACAAGATAAGAGAGAATTCAGGGAGGACAGTGAACCCTAATGATGCACAAGGTCACAATCTGCAGTTTGTGTGTGTGAGTTTGTGTGTGTATGTGTTTGTAAGTGCTGGTATGGCAACACCACAGTACACAGAAACAATGAAAAACACAGAGTGAGAAGGCTGGTAATGGAGTGTTTATATATACAAAGGCAAAAGACGAGTACAATATGCCTTTTTCTCTGTTATTTTTTCTTTTTACAGACATTTCCAGCGTTTTCACATATGGAGAAAAGGCAGTAAGTTTCTCTTAAACTTGAAAAAAAACTATAAAGAAAACAAAAGCAAACCAAGTTTGTACTGAAGAAGTTTATTCTTTTTTTAAAAAGATACTTTCTTTCTTTCTTTTTAATTAAAGTGGAAGGGACAAGCAAACCCTCCATGACTGTGTTTTGGCGTGCTGTAGAAAATCACACAGTTTGTAGAAAAGATGCCCTCCTGCTGTCTGACAACAGGGCTGCTCAGGGATTCATAAAAAAAGAACAAAGTCTAACCCTATTCTAGAGGAGGCAGACCTGCTAATCAATAGGTCTCGCAGACACTGAACTCTAAAAGCCCCTAGAAAAAGATGATGTTATTTTAAATACCTGCTAGCAATCAGGTAGTTTAATATCAACGTGGTGGATCGAAACCTGTAGACACTCGAAAACTTTTTTTTAATTTTTTAAAAATATAAACAGTCGAATAATAACACAGAAAACATTTAAATATATGCATCAGAATCTCCTCTCATAAACTGTACATTTGTGTGAGAGATTAGGTGCATGTTTAAAACTCTTCACAACTCTTATATATATATAAAAAAAAAAAAAAAGAAAGAAAAAAAAGCCCTGTTAATCAGTTGTGTTCTTTACAATGATTATATCTAATATATCTAAAACAGTCAGACTAGTATTGTGGCACAAGGCAGTGCATGTCTTTGGTATGGCCTCTTCCTGCTCTGTGGCTCATATAGGATTTGAGTGCAAAGTAGCATAATATTAATGTCACGTAACCAGGTGATCAGAGCCATTTGGTTCAGCACTGGTCGTCAGGCTTCAACAGTGGTACCAGTACGACAGAGACCAACGTCATCAGCTGGCACTGGTTCATTCAGGCCCAGTTGGAAACGCACTGCGTCTTTCCACAGACGTTTAATGTGGTTCTGTCCTACGAACAGACCTTGACCCCTAAAACTGGAAACAATCATGAAAAATCCATACGTATCAACTGAGCGTTTGGCTAAATAAGGACAACTGTATATGAGTGAATAAATAAACTCTTGTAATGGAGATCTGTTTAAGAAGTCGTAAAATAGAAGTGTCTTTCTAAATGCAATAAATTATCGTTTGTATGGTGTTTCTCAGCCCAACAGCGTTGACTCAAGACAAGCTGATCTGTGTAAGATGTGTTTATGCCATGGACAGAAGGACCTACTGAACATCAATCCAGAGTGCTCTGTTGTCACAGTCGATAAGAAAAGGTATCAGTCATTTAACGCACTTGGAACACAGTCATGGAGGGAAGCTTTGCACCCAAGATCACAGACTTGCACACTGCTAATAGAAAGAAAGAAAAAAACACCACACACACACGATGCAGTCTGAGTCTCACACACACAGGCTGCAAAACAAAAAGAAAAAATCAAAATCAGAGAAATCATAAATGTAGGAAGAATAAGAATCAAAATGGTGAATACACAGAAGTATTATCAACCACACAGTAAGGATTTCGAGAGTCTTTGTGTTAACAGCTTTGTTTTGTTTTGACACTTAGAAAACGTTAGTGTTTCACCGTTTCATTCCCTTAACGACAACAGGCTTATGGCAGCCATTTTGTTCAGATGGACATCACTTCTCCCCTTAGACACTGTGCAAAAACATGAAGTTCATATATCTACATTTAACAACTCATATATAAATATAGATATGCATGTGTGTGTGTGTGTGTGTGT
>JAOYMR010000003.1:15636131-15652808 GCA_025802075.1 Tenebrosternarchus preto | reverse complement strand
CCCCCCCCCCCCCCCCCCCCCCCCCCCCCCCCCCCCCCCCCCCCCCCCCCCCCCCCCCCCCCCCCCCCCCACAGCGCAAGAGAGAGAGAAAGGAAGACTGAAGAGTAGGAAGAAAGGAGAGAGAACGAGGGATGGAGAAAGAAGCAGGAAGAGAGAAGATTTAACCCTGGACTTCTGGTTTTCCTTCCCCTGTTGTTCACCTCCAGCATGCTCCGTGCATGAGGAAATGTTAAACGGACTGAGAGATTTCGGGCGGCTGCAGGACAGAGACGGTATGGCCAGTCAGGCCTAAATCAGGCCAGCAGCGTCCGCAGGGGGCAGGAAGTACCCACTCAGACCTCCTTATGTGCTGAGGCCTGTGGACACATTACTGAGGGTTTACTGGTACTGTGAAACAGGAGGTTGGGATGGAGGTCTGCAGAGTAACGGGGTGGAAGAGGAGGGAACACTGTGTCTTTTATTCCTATACCTCATGGACAATACACACACACACACACACACACACACACACACACACACCTCTTACACCTCTCGTACAGAATTGGTAGCCCTTATTATTTCACATCAACACTTATCTCATGCAGGTTTAAACCACAGGAAAACAACCACCATGTCTGGCAGAGTCGACAAAACTTCAGTTTTTCCAAAAGAGCACAGTAAACAAAAACCAGACTAGATATTACTCATTTTAAACATTATATAAGATAGATTATTCATTACATGTCTCTCTTTCTCTCTCCGTCTTTCTTTTTCATGTTTACAATGTGACAAAGTATTACCAAAACATATAAACCAAAAAAATATGTTGACACAGAACAAAAAGAACAATATTTACAAAATAACTACTTAACAGTTACCTAACCAACTACATATTCATCTTTGTCCCACAGAGTACAAGAAGATGCCACAAATCTTGCTGCTTTCATAATCAAACCAGTCTTCTCTCCAAAGATACTGGACAATGTCTTTATTACTGAAAATCATGAGATGGTGCAGATGTTCTTAAGGAACACCTCTGGAACAGACTCCCGTTTGGAACCCTGTTCAGAAGGACACTTCTCCCCTCTCTGGGCAGACGGGTCTGTGTATGACAGGCAGCTTCAACTCCCAGGCTGTGCTCACCAAGTCTGTACACTGTCAACACGTTCCTTAGTTTTTTTTTTTACAGTTTTGGTCAGGGCACGATAATGTATACGCTCCATAATAATGTATACGCTCCATTTAGGGGCACTGCACTGTGTTGTTGTGGATTCCTTCCAATACATGATGTATTTTGTTTTTTCATTGGTTATAATTTGCTTGGATCTGAGTGGGACAATAGGAAGCTGTCGTGACATTTGTAATATCAGTGGCTTTTAGCGTAATGAGCCTGAGGACTCCTTTCTCTTTTAATTTGAACACTTTTGTGTAAGTGTTTAGCAGTAGTGGGTACTGTCCTAATTCAGCCCTGTGGGCGTAATCCTGTTTTCTTCGGGACTCTGAGAATACTACAGAATTTGGCGTGCAGGGTCTCATACTCAATCCCTCTCCCTCACCAGAAGAAGTTGAACAGTTTAAAAGCTCAGACAGCTGTGTTAACAGGGACCATGCTCGTGAACATGGACCTAATTTGTGGGGATTTTCCACTGGTTATTGTAATGGTTAATTTATTTAATCATTTATATAATCATATCTTCCCAACCTGGATACAGAAAACCAGTGGGCAACGAGCCCACGGGAAGAGCTCCAACGTCCCGCCCGTTAACAAGTTCTGCAGTGGTGTCCTGGACCAGTGGGGCCTGAAAGTTCCAACCACACAAACCCCAGTGCAATGAACCTCCAGCTTGACTGGTTCTGCAGTCTCATCTGTTCTGTATGCACATGGCCCCCTCAGTTCACTGGGTTTGAGGGGAGGAGTTGCTAAGTGACTTGTTTTGATAGGAGTATTTATAATGTGGGACTTCACAATTATCAAAGCTCTTCAGAGAAACAAACAAAAAAATAATCAAATCGCAAATCTACAGACATCTTTGTGGGGAAAAAAAAAATACATGTCTTCCCCTTGCCGGTAATGCATGTCTAAAATCGTACATGTGTATTTATATGCTTTGTTGGCCAACCATGACTGCATGAACACAGCGTCAGGACAAAGCGAACAAGGACGGAAAAACAAACCCTTTATTTTTTTACCTCCTCAGATGCTGGGTTGTGATTTTTTACCACGAAGAGCACCAGACATGCAGTGGTTTTCCTGCATCTTCTGTCTGTTTTTTTAGTTCAACCCTCCGTCACAAATCAGGCGAGCGGAACTCAGCTGGTGAGCACATCCTTTGACATCACTGACATCCAAGAGGGAAACCGGAAACACAGATGGACCATTAAAATGTATTTTTCCTAAGTGATGCATCCCGGCATAGCAAAGCCAAGTCGAGCATCTGCAGCGAGTGTCATAAGCACTCGGCTCAAGAGCAGACCAGGGCAGACACAATCCCACACAAACACATCTTCATGCCCAAGGATGAGGGCAAAATACGTGAGAAACAGAGGAAAATGAGGAGGAAGAGGAGGAGTGAAGACCGAGGGAAGAAGATGCACATCAAAGCACCAAGCCTTAAAATCTAAATTCATGGAGTAAAACAGTAGGAGGGGCTTCAGAAGTGAGCGAAAAAAAAAAAAAAAAACACTTGCTCCACTTTGCCATGTGATTAAAGAGATAAAAATCAGCCTTGGAGGTACTGAACGGATTTCTCTGCTATTTATAGATGCAAGCTGGAAATCCCAACAATGTGAAAACAGAATGTTCATAAAGATAAAAAAAAAAATTAACCTCTTAAATAAAATGGCACGAGTACATGCCTGCACCCACACACCATCTTCACCCAACCTGGCAGAGGTCCAAGCAGTTTCTCTAGGGGAGAACGCACAACCTCTTACAGAGACAGTTTGCTAAAACAGAAGTGACAGGGGAGGCTGAGTCTGACTGATGTTAACCAGCGGTTCCTTCCCAAGATCCCGCAGAGAGAGCTGTGAATCTCAGTGCTGAGAAAAGAGAGAGCTGTTGTGTTTTTAACACTGCGTTCGCGAGTGCCTGCGATATGACGTCATCGCTGCATTAAATTCTGCACACTCCACCGTCTCTGGTGAAGGTCTGGTCCGTCCAGCCTCTGCTGCTAGAGGAAGAGCTCTGACCACACGGTTGGATTAAACCATCCGATTCAGCATGGATTGTCATCAATCTGTCATCAGAGAGAGAATGTGGTTCAGATTACAGATTAGATAAAGTGCTGTGTGTTCTGCAACTCTTGGGTCAAATTTTCTGATGTCTGTCAGCTGCCTGATTGTATTGTTTTGTCCTGTTGGTCTTGTTTGGCTTTCCGAAGACTCCACATTACGGAATGTTACTTGAGTCCATCATTTTCCCATTAAGTACGCTGTTTTTATACATCATCATGAATGAGTCTATTCTCCTGGGCAGAGGAAATGTCAAATTCACTCATTAGGGTCACTGTCAGTCTCCTCCAGACGAGGGTGGGCAGAGGAAAGAAGGCAGAGTCAGTGGGTCATCAAACTACACCCCATCCCCTCCCCCCTGAAAGCTCCATACTCAGAGAGGGCCCCATTGCTGTCTACTCTACTGTCTACACTAGGTATATGCCAGAGCCAGAGGCCAGCTTTTATATTGAAATCATATGGGAGCAGGAATGTTTTAACAATGACCCCCTGCATTTTTCCCTTCACCATGTGTTTCCAATTTTAATATAATTATACACACTTGGACTGGTTCCACAAAGAACCAGAAAGAGAATAAACTGGAATAAACAATGCATCTACAAATGTGAATCGTGAGGAAAACAAGCAGTTCACCTTCATATCAATGACTCTAACAGAACTGCTAAAACATTCCCTCTCTAACCTCTGGGCTATTTTCTCATTCAAAACAGTTATGCACCAAGTCACCAGTGGGTCCCATGTTCTTTCGCAGCCGGACGGGAAATGTCTTAATGCGGGTAAATGATGGATAGACAAGCTTATGGGCAGCTTAAGAAGAGTGTAAACGTCAATCAGTCCCGAGGAACAAGTACCTTTGGACCCTATTAACAAAGGACTGCCAAGCACATGAAACCCCTTCATGGTTTTCCATAGGATTACCCAGTCCAAGCGTTTAGTAATGTCTTGCGTCGCCCGAGCAAGGCGACAGGCCGTCAGTGTCTTCATGACTGTTTTGTGGGGTTTTTTGTGTTTTCCACTTGTTTTCCGGCGCCGTCTCAGAACGTGAGTCACGGTTGAGCTCAGTGGTGACAGAAGGAGCCACTGACTTCATGCATGTGCACGTGGACGGGGCCTGAAGCCCAAAAAGGAGTGTAAAAAGAAATACTTCTTGTAAGAGAAATAGAAGCCAGGATCTTGGTAGGATGTACTCCCTGTTTACACACGAGACCAAAAAGAACCCTTACAACAGGACAAGAGCTCTGTGGAAGACAACTGGAATCCAGGATACATGACCAGATCGCATCTCACAGACACCAGCTAGGAAGTCCACCATCAGCCTTACAGACAGGACCAATCAGGCAACTGGCTGAACTGGTGGGGGTTGAAAAAGTAGTACCAGCACTTTTGATTAACAGAATTGTAGGAGTTGCGTAAATAGATTCAAACAGGCCAGTCAAAAGCTGCTATAATTAATTCAAATTGTGAAACTTCACAACAATATTTGGTAAAAACACCACTTTTTTTTTTTTTGGCGAGTCCAACAGATGATTACAGGCTTGTGCTTTATTTATTCATTTATTTGTTTGTTTGTTTATTTATGGTAATAATCTGATGCTTTTATCCAAAGCAATTTAGAATTATGACTAAATGCATCTTGAGCAGACGAGGGTCTGGACTGGAGCAGGTCGTTACAATAACACTGACCCACGTGTGCCTCAACAGCAAGAAACCCCAGTCATTAATGAGATGGTTGCCTCACCTAAACCATCTAACCTGTAGAAGCAACATCCACATCCACAGTGAAGCTCACTGTTAATGATCCTCTTTGAGTTTGCTTTGACATCAATGGCAGGAGTTTGAGTTCTTCATTGTGAAAGGCATTGTAAATTTATTGAAGTCATACGAAGTAATGAACCCTAACGAAGAGTGAAATTTACTTGATAATACACAGTGAGAGCAAAGGGGGGCCACAGGGGTGAGAGGAATTAAATTCTGATCATCACTTTAGGCAACAGCTCAGCAGACCCAATTAGGTAACTTACTGAAGAAGCAGGAACAGGTACAAACATGCACAGAGGGGCCAGTTTGATACCTGAAAAATAACACAACAAAGATAGAAAGAAAAAAGAAAACAAGAAAGAAAGAACAAAGGAAAAAGAAATAAACAAAGCCTTTACCACATCCCTCTGTTCTCGTGCCGTTTACAAGTTAATTGCACACACTGTTTATGAATATAACTGCATGCAACTGTTCATGACCAACTAATGCAGTACAGATATATCTATATTTTGTGTGTGTGTGTGTGTGCGCACGCCCTCGTTTGTGTTCGTGTGCGTGTCTCCCACTGATGGAACATGTGCTTCTCACATGCACAGAACAGTCTATCTGCTTCCTCAAAACCATCCATCAAAATTGTCAGTGCAAAAACGAATCTGAGAACACTGTTGTTCTTTTGGCAGGCGGGAAGAAAAAAAAAACCCTAACAGATGAGTGGCAGACGGGCTGATCTGCGTTAAAGCTGTCGGTGTAAAATGAGAAAGGGCTAAAAAAAATAAAAAATAATAATGTAGTGAGCTGTCTTTGTGATGAAAATTATGAATCAGAGTTCAGAGGATTATGGGAGTACACAGGCGATGCAGTGACAGGTGCTGTGATCTGAGGTTGTGTTTACTTCCCTAAGATATAAAAATCTTAGGGGAAAAAATGATTGGAAGAAAACATTGTCAAACAATTAACAGGAATGTAAAATTGCTTGATATCACAATGACAGTGTGTTTACAAACCTTGCTTAGAGGTCCACCGAATATCAATCAGCATGAAAAAAAATCTTGGGCAATAACATTTACACAAACATCATGAACAAACAGTACAAACACTCAGCGGAGGAAAATAAATCACATAAAAGGGTGAAAAGCAAACAGTACAAGATGACCAGAGCTCAAAGCACAAAAGAAAAAAAAAATCAAGAGAGGAGACCAAACACGAATGATGAGACGGAAAAGAAAACGTGAGTGAAACTGCGTTAAAAAGCCACTGAAGACGTTTCTCACCCTTCTGAACAAAATGGCGGCAAGGGGGCATGAGATTAGCTACGCCCAAATGCCCTCTTCATCGTCCTGTTGTTGAAAACGAGTACCCGGGTCGTCCGAGGCAGCATGAGATTGGAAGGGAGAGTCAGTTAGTAGGTGAGAGAAAGGCAGAATGGGCTGTGCTGATTAGTTTAATATTAAACTTATTTTGTCTAATAGGCCATAACTGGGCACCTGCTTCATGAGATCTGTCACATGACATATAACTGAAAAATAAGGCAAAGCACACAATACTTTTCTCAGACAAACTGGGTAAGTGGAGTAAAAAATATGAACTAAGCAATATAAACCAAACAACATGCCAGTTTGCGCATACATTAGATACATCAACTTCATACAATACTCAAATCCCAATAAAACCATTAAACATCACGTGAAAGTGAGTGAAAAAGCACCTAACTGTGAACCCTTCAAGCAGGACAGAAGAAACATATACGAGACCCGGAAGTAACAAAGCAGGACTCAAATCTTCTTTCTTTTTCTTCTCAGGGTGACTATGGCAACACCTGTGATTGGCAGCATCTGAAGACTCTTACTGGTCTATGCTGTGTGGCCTGGCTGTTCCTACGCCAGTGCTGTGATGGAAGGGACTGGCGAGGTCTCTGGTACTGATGTGCTCTTACTTCAGCATATTTGAGAATAGAGCTCGGATAAAGGCCTGATCTACGTGTTTTCTGGGCAATCAGAAATGAACAAATGAGAAGGTTGTGTGTGTGTGTGTGTGTGTGTGTGTGGTGTGTTATCATTCTGACAGTCCTTTTTACTGGCTGTTCAAAGGGATCAGTAGCTCTGACAGTAAATGCTCTCCCTTAAGCAGCAAATTGCTGTGTTAGTTGTGTAGAGTTTCTGTGTTGTGGTCTGGAAGACGTGACTGCTATACTCATTTCTGGTTGTGAAGTAGCTCTGGATAACTGACAGAACTCCTCTAGGGTGTCTACAGAAATAAATCACTGAGTTAAGGGAGAGGAGGAACACTACTAAGAAGTGTTCATGTTTATTTGGAGAACTGGGAATTTGAGGGACACGTTTGTGTAGTTCTACTCTGTACCACTTTTTTTTTCTTTAATTCATCACACCATCTCCATCAACCTCAGCTAGTGACAATCAGGAAACAGGAAAGAGCCCTGATACCAGAGAATTACTGCTCACAATCAACAACAAACACAAACACAGAGGAAGTCCATGAATTCATCCTGTGATTATGGATGAACTAAAGCAAACAAGAAGAGAAGAGCATCTCTAAGTGTGTGTGAGTGTGTGATTGTGTGTGTGTGTGTGTGTGATTGTGTGTGAGTGTGTGTGTGAGTGTGTGTGTGAGTGTGTGTGTGAGTGTGTGTGTGAGTGTGTGTGTGAGTGTGTGTGTGAGTGTGTCTGTGAGTGTGTCTGTGAGTGTGTGTGTGAGTGTCTGTGAGTGTCTGTGAGTGTCTGTGAGTGTCTGTGAGTGTCTGTGAGTGTGTGCACGTGCCTGTGTATTCGTCACTCATGGGCACAGATGATTTTAGGTGTCCTAATGTGAAATAACAACAGTAGAGAGTGGAGTGGAGGAGCTGTGTTTTATATGAAGTGAAAGATGTAATTTCCTGTTGCTCATGTTTGGCTGTAACTCCCTTGTAAACCAAGACAGGGCCTTCAGGGATGAATTAAACATTACAGTCAGTCAGGGCTTCAAACGAGGGAAAACAATAAGAATGAAAAAGGAGAAAGAGAATGAAGTGTGTGTGTGTGTGTGTTTACACCACTGCATTTTGCATTTTCAGCACAATGCTCTGCACTTTTCTTACTGTTAATTATTTTATTTATATTAATTCTTCATTTTATTATTTTGTCTTTTACCTTCACATTTAATCTGAAACTTTTTAGCATTTCTTCTCATTACTAGTTTCTTTACATTTGGAAAAAAGTAATTTGTTCATTCTTTTTTATTTAATTCGGTTGTTTTATTGATCTATGTAACTCTTATGTAAAGCACTTTGAATTGTCGCTGTGTATAAAAAGTTCTGTATATGAATAAACTTGCCTTGCCTACATTGACACAAATAAGCAGAGAGTTGTGCCATGGAGAGAAAACGACGATGTTGTCCAGGGAAACCAGAGACGGTGTCCTGTTTGGACACTGTGGAAAAGTGCAGCAGATTGTTCTTCACCCACCTGATCTGGAGACGGTTTGTGATTAGTCTGGTCAGGATGAGAGGAATCCTTGAGATGGTCGTCATCGTAATTATCAGACATCAACTTCATACGATTCTGTGTCTGAACAAAAGGGAAGAAAAGGAGAGAAAAGAGGGCAATTACTCCAAATACACACTGACACATTTAAACTGAAGTGAACTGAACCTGAACTCTGAATCAGAGCGATGTGTGTAGGATCCTCACAGGATCTCCTCCAGCAGGGGAGAGAGGACCTGACCCAGTCCCACCTTCCACCCTAAAGTACCGCTGTGACTGATTTACTCTTATTTTAAAACGGCTCTAGCTTGTGATTTTATTTAAGCGTTTTCTCCGTCCTGTGCATTCCACTGTAAATTTCATCAGCATGTTCAGTATGGTCGATGTGTACTTGAAATGACAAACTCCTCCTGTGTGGAACACACCTGGAAAATAAAACTGATTCTGCTTCTAAACTTTTCAATTTTCAAACCTCTGTGGGGTAACTCAGCACACATGAAACCTCCACGCCTGAGGGTGCTAATTTAAGATCAGCATTTGGCTTTCATATCCCAAACATCATCCTGATGGCTAGCCTATCTAAGCTAAGTTTATTTTGACTATCGCTTTTGGGTCAAGAGCTCATAAGAGAGGAGTGAAAAATATTAGAGACAGAAATGGCTGAGAAATGACAGAGAGAGAACGGTGAGAGGGACAGAGGGAGAGACAGAGAGAGAACGGTGAGAGGGACAGAGGGAGAGACGGAGAGAGAACAGTGGGAGGGACAGAGGGAGAGAGAGAGAGAACAGTGGGAGGGACAGAGGGAGAGACAGAGAGAGAACGGTGAGAAGGACAGAGGGAGAGACAGAGAGAGAACGGAGAGAAGGACAGAGGGAGAGACACAGAGAGAACGGTGGGAGGGATAGAGGGAGAGACAGAGAGAGAACAGTGGGAGGGACAGAGGGAGAGACAGAGAGAGAACGGTGGGAAGGACAGGGAGAGACAGAGAGAGAACGGTGAGAAGGACAGAGGGAGAGCGTAAACTTCACCGTGCATAAGTTCATTAACCATCTTCAAATGTTCAGTCACTCTTCAAATAAGCAAATCGACAATGAATGGCAGCAGATGGAGTTATGATTGGGTTTCTGTGAGAATGTTCTCATGCACTGTTCAGAGAGCCTGTTATTTACATTAACGTGCTACACTAGAGCGCTACATTGCTACAGCACTTGTGTACATCTTGGGCATCATCCGAGTCGTCCCTCTAGATGAGGTTCATATGAGCTGAGTTTCTCTGGCTGGACCAGGGAGAGGTGTGTGTATTTTCCACAGCTAACAGAGTGTGTGATTTATATTGGCAAGCCAGCCATCACTCATGACTCTCCACAACACGGACAAGAAACGAAACGAATAAGATGTTGAAGTGAAACGGAATCCAGGCGGCGCCCTGCCCTTCCGGGATCTCGGGAGTTACTGCTTCGTTCAACCCCACCCTGAATGTGATGGTTGGGCTCCCTCTGTTTAGATTTCTCACCCCCTTTTGTCCTCCATGTCCTAATCTCCATCTCTCTCCCCTCCTTATCCTGCTCTTCCTGCAGCAGGCCTGGGCCCTGATGGTAGGAAACCTCATGTTTAGATGTGCTGGCCTCCAACACGACCACATGCCCGTCGAGGTCGGTAATGGAACTAAATCAGAGACCCAGCTGCAGACGGAGCAGAGGGGGGCAGCCTGAGATGGAGGGGTGGGGTGGGGAGTGGTAGAGGAAGGGGCTGAGGACTGGGTGGAGGAAGGGGGGTTCTGGGCACAGGGAGGCATGGCAAACTGGGCACGGGAAGCGGTCCAATCAAATAAAGCCTTCTGCCACCTGTGCTTGTGCCCCAAATGCAGGCTTGTTCTCAGTGGCAAGTGCAAGGAGGAGAGAGGAACCAGTGGTAGCATAGAGCGGTAGCTAAATAAGTGATAGATCTGCCACGTGCCAGACGGGACCTCAACGGGACCTCAGCAGTCCTGCAGCTTAAAAGCTGCAGATGGAGATGATAAAGGATCTATCCTCGATCAAATGAACCGACACTGTTCACTCCAACACCTGCTCTCACACGCAAGCAGGAGAGCTTCACTCGCGCTACAAACTGTGGGTCCCCCAAAAACGAAACAAAACAAAACAGCCTCTCCATGCGAGAGATGAAACTCGCCTTCCGTCTGTTAACAAGACACTTGGTTCCCGATCAAAGGGAACTGTGAATGAGGAGCACCTCCTCCCCTCTCCTCTTCTCCAGCAGGGTTCTCCAACACTCTGCACGCAGCAGCTTCACACCTCCCCTCTGTGCCTCGGAGACCAGCAGTTTCCGCCGCAGAAAACAGCTGTGAGACAGAGACTCTCGTCCGCGAGGAGCACTGTGGGACGCGGAGCACCTCTGCGAGTCTGGATTCACTGATCCGCACGGCAGAATCAAGCTCTTTCACTGCAATTTGTTCCACATGCTCTAGGGGGTTGGTGTCGAGGATTTAAGCGAGGGCTCGGGAAGTCAGTCTAACACTCTCACACTTGTTATGCATGAGTCCCTACGCTGAGACGAGGCCACAGAGAAAGTGCAGACTTTCACAAAGCCAGAAATGGAAGCAGAGAGGAGAAGAAGAGAGAACGGGGACAAAACAAGGTGAGGGGAGCGAGTCTGTACAGACGGCAGAGCCACCGCCACTCTTCCAGCATGGATTTACCCAAACATCACTCATTTCCTCTTGGGGGAAGGGGAGGGGGGGGTGGTGGTGTAGTGCATATACACACTTAAAATAAACATGGAAAATAAACAGTTTGCCTTCGAGCTGCATGTCTACGGAGACTGGGGGGGGGGGACACAACACCTGCACAGACTCTCGCCAGCAGCTCTCTCCCTGACATCAGAGAGATACATATGCACTAATGCAAGTAACTGGCCTGTATAATGTAATGGCAGTAATTAGGTAGTGATACAGTTTTCATTGTTTTGTGTCTGTACACCAATGTACCAGAATAGAAATAAAACGAGGTTAAAGTTTTGCTGCTTCTCTTTAATACATTTTCATACATTTTATTCTAAGAAATAATTTGATTAGTTTATGAACTGAATCCAATGAAACTAGGGATGATTTTAATTGTTTTAGCGACATTTTTTTATACAGGGGAGTGTAAAAACCTATTCAGTAGAAAAAACAAATATTTTCTGCTACTGATTTACAAGGAAACTAAATGGTAGCATTATCGTTACTGTGAGCTACAGGCAACCTTTACAGAGGTGTCTCTTCCTTCTGGAGCTTTTACCAGCTCCCTTCAAAGCAGGGAAGCTGTTTCAAAATGTCCTGCAGCTAATCTCTCCGTAAACTGTCTAGGTCTTCTTCATGAACACAGGTAAGGGCTGTTCTTCACCCAGAGGAGTGGATGAGGTCCTCCTGGCCCGGGAGAAACAGAGAGTGGAAGGAAGAGCACAAAAGAAAGGGGGAGGGGCTAAGAAGCAGCCACCAGGAAGTCCAGTCACTACACATGTCCACATGTGACCTCACACTGTCGTTCCCTCTCTGTGACATCATGCAGCCCATGTTAAACCAAGCCACTAAGTCCGTGTGAGATGTTTGGGTTGAGCGTTCATGCTTCACACAGGATACCAGAACCGGGTCCTGGAACTATGAATGGACAATGGAACTGGGGGAGAGAGAGAGAGCGAAGGAAGGCTAGGGTTATGCAACAAAAAAATGAGGCATGCAGACAGTGTGTGTGTGTGTGTGTGTGTGTGTGTGTGTGTGTGTGTATGAACGTGTTGGGAGGTACAGACGGGGGAAATCATATCCACTCAAAGGGCATGAGGGACTCTCTGACCTTTGCTCTGCCTCAGACAAGCTACTCACAGGTGGCAGTACAATGAAATGAAAACAAAACATATGTGAGCTATAAACCAGAGAGAAGAGAGAGAGAGAGACAGAGAAAAAGAGAGAGAGAGAGAGGGAGAGAGAGAAAGAGAGAGAGAGAGAGAGAGAGTGAGACAGAGAAAAAGAGAGAGAGAGAGAAAGAGAGAGAGACAGAGAAAAAGAGAGAGAAAGAGAGAGAGAAAGAGAGAGAAAGCGAGAGAGAGAGAGAAAGAGAGAGAAAGAGAGAGAGAGAGAGAGGGGAAAAGAGCAAAGGGAGTGTTAATGGTGAGAAAGAGTGAGAGGTAGTGGGAAATAGGGTGAAAAAGAGAGAACACAGAACATACCTTAACCCAGCAAATGCAAAAATGAAGGAACCGTATACATCTATATATGATATAGTTTAACAGGAAACCCATGCTTTAGTGGCATGCGTGTGTGTGTGTGTGTGCACACGTGTGTGTGTGTGTGCATGCGTATGTGTGAGTGTGTGTGCACGTGTGCGCGTGCGTGCGTATGTGTGAGTGTGTGTGCACGTGTGTGAGTGTGTGTGTGTACGCACGTGTGCGTGCGTGAGTGCGTGTGTGTGTGTGTGTGCGCGCAGGAGAGACATGGATAAAGGGGAAGTAAAGAATCCAAGCACTGAGCTCAACTTGTCTGGCTTCTGCTCAAGTCCCTAAGGGTGTGAACACAGATAAAGACCCAGCAGATCCCAGGGACAGACAGGGATGCTTCTGCAGGCACGAAGCTGCCGCGCCTCCCTGTATCATCCAGAGAGGCCGAGCCTTTGCAGGCGATGATGTCTTGGAGAAAAGCACGGACGCTTGAAGCACTGGAGGAGGACCTCATGGTGCAGCGTTTTACATGGACGAGCAGCATTTTACATGGACGAGCAGCTCCTGCCTCACCACACTCTTACTGTTTCTCTCTCTGCAAAGTCTCAAAATGTTCAAGTTTCTCTTAGCAAACCTTTTGTTTATATACCCACTCACTCGCTCACTCTGCTCTGATAGTAACTGGCAGGAACGGAGCCCCTGGGCCTCTGGTTTCCGTCCCAACTGGAGAACTCATTTATTCACTTAATCTAATCATTTTTACCATTATTTTACTTCTCCGGCATCATCATTTTCTTCAAACTCCCTGAAAAGAAAAGCTGACGTGATGTCAAATAAAGGGAGCAAATCGAAAATGTGCTGATTCATGCTTACTGGATGCATCACCTAATTCACAGTAGCATCAAAAGTCTTTTGTTAATCTGATAATTGGGGTTACTGGAGGAGATGGAAATACCCTAATGAGGACATTTCTTATACACTGACAGAAATCTGACATCTCCATATCACCCCAGGACACACACAGGAGTTCACAACCTTGTTCCATGAGTTGTTGCTTTTCTCCTTCACCTCCCCTTACAATGGAGCCCTTTCCCCGAACCACGGGTGGAAAACACGCTTCCACTGCATTTAAAAAGAACTAAGGTAATTCAAATCAAAATATTTACGGCTCACCTCCCATCTTCCTGATTCTTCACACTTTTTATGACTCGTATAAGCAGGAACATGCAACACTTTCGCTTTAGCTATTCAGCTGTTCCCTTCCCAACTGTTCAGCTGTTCCCTTCCCAACTGTTCAGCTGTTCCCTTCACTTTGGCCTTCAAATGAAATGTTGCATTTATCCTTCATTAAATAAGCAAGCTTTTGTCATTTTCACAAACTTTTATTTTTACACTTCTTTATTATTAAAACTACTAGTATTTTATTGTGTACATGTCTAGCACACTCTATTCTATTCTATTCAGACAGTACACCAGCCTGCCAGACATGTCTGAATACTTGTATTAATTCCCTATTTTAAAACGAGGTGTTTCCTACCCACGTTCTGACCTTTATAGTGTCTGCTCAGATGTCTAAGAGAGAAGGAGGAGGCCCAAGAAACACACACACACACACACACACACACACACACGATGTATAAAATGTCATGCTTCTTTCACACAGGCTCATCACTGTATTTATTTCATATCAGTTCTTTCCTGTGCACCTCCTAGCTAGAGGTGGATCTTGGATGGATGGATGGATGGATGGATAGCCAGAGGACAGAAGACACATGCAAAAACTGGGTTCGAGGAGCAAGATAAGGTTGCTTTAGATTCACTCCAGACCTGCTCTATAGCAGAGTGTTTAGGTTCACTCCAGACCTGCTCTATAGCAGGGTGTTTAGGTTCACTACAGACCTGCTCTATAGCAGGGTGTCTATAGCAGGGTGTTGGCAGTGAAAGGCAGTTAAAGACAGATACTGAGCCAGAGAGACGGTATTAACTCACACTGGCAACTGAGGAACAGCAAACATTTCTCAGTAGCAACGCAGTGCAGGTATGGAAAGGTCAACGTTCTGGACATTATGAAATTAAAATTTATCAAAGTAGAACTGTTTGGCTACAGAGAAGAACGTTGGCTGTACAGCTCGGAAAATAAGTAGAAGGGTTAATACTCCAAATATTGGCCTATAAGAACAAACTGCCCATTGCATTTGTGGGACTCTGTGGCAAGCTGACTCATATAAGACCACTTGCTTCCTCTACCAAATAAACAAGATGCAAACTAAAAACTGTAAAGTTTGAAGAAATAATCATCTTATCCAGGGCACCCTACAATCAGCAGCTGAGTGGAAACTCTCCACAGCTTCGGAGCCACACAGTGGACACGGATGGCTCAAACAGCCATTTAGCTGCCTGTGTTCTGAGGTTTCGATGTTCCGAAAACACAGCAGCTGCCCCTCTCCACACGAGCAGCAAGAGCCGCCACTGTTCCAAGACAAACCCAGGGGCCGTGGATCCACGAGCCGTGACCTTCAAACTCACAGAGCGCCTGGTGACCCAGACACATCCCATAATGAATCGAGTGCTTGTCGATGTTTTTGTTTTTGCCCCGTTTTTTTTTTTCCTTCCCCTCATTGGCCCAGAAACATCTTAGCGACAGACTCTAGTTTAAGGGCCGTGATCACCGTGGCCGCAGCGGAGCCGCGAGACGCCTGCACGAGCAACAAAAACGTCTGCGTGTGTTGAACCCAATTAAAGGTTAAAAGGATGCTTTCAGATGAGAACAACGGTTTCTCTGTCGCTGGGGCAGGGCGTGCGCATACACACAAGCTCACAAACACACGAGCGCAAACACACGAGCACACACACACACGCGTATGCACAAAGCACACACACTTGCGCACACCAGAGTGCTCTAACACACACTTGCGTACACACACCACATTGTGGTGGCCTTGGCATTTCAAAGTTTTATGTTTTCTGCGAGAAAAAATCATTTGATTTCTCGACAGGGTGCCCGAACCACGGCTGCAGTAAGAGCACGTCCAATGGCCGAGCGATGGAATGCCATCTTTGTGAGTTGCAGTGCCCTCAGTGGCCGGACCACAGGCAGACGACGTCGTCAACCAGATGCGAGACCGGGTGACAGATAATGGAGAAACACAGCGGCTTGGAATTTGCAATTTCGGGATAGACACAGGATGGAATCACTAAAGTTCATACTAGAACTTGTGGGAACCAGAACTCCTTCAGTCTGAGGTTAGACAGCTTGAACCAGACCTTTAAGCTTGGTCTCAGGAGACCTGCAAACAGTAATTGGTCTGAATCATTTGAGGTCATTTCCTCTTCTGTGTGGATGGGAAAATAGCAGGACTGGTCATTAGATACAACGCTGAAAATACAGGGGAGCCCAAAACCTCAACCCTGAAGACTTAAAGTTGAAGACAGTCTGCAGTGTTCTTGCTGGTGGGTTCTTCTCGTCCCCCGTCGCTAAATGACGTGCCGTGTGCCCAGGGCATTCGCTTGGTCCAGATCGAGCGGCGCTCCTCCAAGAGGAGCTCACGCGCTACGTCACGCTAAACAGGCGGAGGAGGTCTCGCGCCTGGGAAAAACATCCAACCTCCCAAACCATTGCAGGTTTTTTTCAATACACACACACAAAAAAAATATATATCCCAAAAACAAAAATAAAATAAACATTTTAAAAACAGTCCAGTGCACAAAGACCTGCAGGTTAGGCAGCAATGGTACACAACACGGATCTGTGGGCAGAGCAAACGCACACGTGTACCATGCCAGGAGAGGGTACACACACATATATACTTCACCATGCCACCATCCCCCTCTCACGTACCTTCCTTTTTTCAGTAACTAAGGCAACATGCCGAATCGGCTACAGTCCATTAAGCACGCCCGCTGTCACATGTTTGTGCCCTGCACCTCACAGAGACAGAGAGAGAGACAGAGAGAGACAGAGAAACAGAGAGACACAGAGAGAGAGAGAGAGAGAGAGAGAGAGAGAGAGAGAGAGAGAGAGAGAGAGAGAGAGAGAGAGAGA
>JAOYMR010000003.1:15573934-15599099 GCA_025802075.1 Tenebrosternarchus preto | reverse complement strand
ACACTTAGCATCCAAGAACATGTAGATATGAAACAAACCAGCAATACCCAGGCAACTCAGGCACTGAAAACCTGAAAAAAAATTTTATGGGGGGGAAAAAGAGGAAATACATCCCAACCAAGAGGAAACTGTTGTTCAGCTAAGGCAGATGTTGGGGAAGAGGGCACAGACCTACCAGCTAAGCTGCTGTTTGGCTTGGATTTACTGCAATGATGAGCTTCTACTGATTATTAACTACTAACAGGAAATGATTATGATGATGATGATGATTCTAAATATTATTGTGTTAAACAGTAGCTTCCATCAGTCATCAGGGTCTCAGGGGCTTGAGAGTTTGTTTTGTGACACCCTACATATAACCATCTGTACTTTATTACACAAGATTTATAGACCATCAATATTACCACAACGTTTCTCAGAATGTCACTGCCATCATCACAGATAACACAAAGGCACAAGCTTAATAAACGATGAATGTCTGCAGCAAAAGCACGACTAGATCAAATCTCCACAATAATTACCACAGCTAAGAATGTCCATGTGCTTTTAACGGCAAGGGGTTTATTCCCATAAGAAGGAGAACGTTCCTATCAGTGCGGGTCTTCATTCAGGGGATTAGGCTGCTTTTAATGGGATGTAATGATTAGGGATGGAGCAGTGTCCCCAGAGCACTGGGGCTCTGTCTGATCTGATCAGAGCCTGAGAGTGTCTTAAGGAAGAACAGAGCCAGAGTGCAGCCAGCGTACCTTCCCAGAGTGCTTTGCTTTCTGCACACCTGCTACTTGCCCACACCTTGCAAGCGTTACATGCACCTTCTCTCACATCGCCCTGGACTACAGCCTTCGGTAACATGACCCAAAGGGGCAAGAGCCCATTACCCGCAGTTTAACGTCTAATCGAGTCCGGGCTGTTCTCTCACGTCTTTCCAGCCTCGTTGACTTCTTGCTTAATCCTCAACTCTCACATGCCCTCTAAGATCTCCAGGCCAAAGCCTGATGGCTTCAGACTGCAGGGCACTTCTCAGAGGGATCATGTCAGCTTCTCACTGCCTCACCACCCAGCCAGTGCTAAACTAATCCACTACAGTCCTCTTCAACTAGTCACATCAGCACAGACCAAGCAGGCAGGAGTACTAAGCCGACTGTGTTGATTAAGAGTGTTCCAGAATGCCCATAGGGGTGTGAGAGAGAAGCTAAATCCTTTAACCCCCCCACCCTTACCCATGAAAAAAGATCCAAAGTCCAAAGATTCTACTTCTTGACTCTAATTCAAGAGTTTGCAGTCAACGTGTGTGTGTGTGTGTGTGTGTGTGTGTGTAATTCAATGCTTGTAGGCTACTATTTTCTCTAAAGGCTGCATGTTTGTGTGTTGACAAAGTGGCCTCACTCTCTCTCTCCATTTGCAATGCTCTCTGACCAGTTACATGGTCACAGTTGTCTTGCAGGTATACAACTATGTTCAAGTAACAATTCTGAAAGCTCCATTCTGTAGGCCTGTCTGCATCACTCAGTGATCTGAGAGGCTGGATTCGCAGCACTAGGCCCTGAATTAAGTATGTTGTTTGCTTTCTGAGTTCGGGAAGCTCACTTAAATGGCTTATAACAGAGATGAAAACCACCCACCATGACTGAAAGTCTAAAGCTGAACCTATAGGCTAATATGATTCAATGCTACCATGTCCAAAAAGCTTTCATTGATTGCAGCTTCAGGCTCATTTTTTCTGGATTCGTCTTCAAATATGCGCCATGAGCCATATGGCTCCATGTGAACATCTGAAGAACTTCTTCATTACAACCTATTCGTCTGTCAATGACCGCAGATCATCAGGCCCTCTGAAATGTCCACAACTCCCAAACAAATGTGGGATGAAAGTTAAACATTTCTTCAAAGGGACACGACTAATTGATCTAAGCTATGCAGCCTGACTTCACTGAGCAGATCTGGGGTCTGTGAGAGCGAGGGGGAGGCACAGAAGAAGAAGAAAATGCAAGCAAAAAAAGGAAAGTCACATCAGAGCGTGGAGAACAATGAGGTCTCACCACATCCCATCTGGACTACAGGGAGCAGAGAGACAGGGGCACGTAGCCTGTGTTAAGCGGAGAGGAAGGATGAAGATGCGGCACTGCGCTGGAGTTCTCGTCACCTAGTTCTCCCGAGTCTGATTTTAGCAACTTCTCTCAGTCTACACTACACATATCCTCAAATACCGGTGCTAATGCAGCTTTTCCGCCACACTGGCAACCGGAACCGTATGCTAGTATGACTCTTTAAATAATCTAAAACAGAGGGTTAGTCTTTGCTATATACTGCAGAAGCTGTGAGTAAAAACTGCGTATCATTTGGCCTACACACAAAAACCATAATAAGAAGAATAACTTGTAGAAGACGTACCAGAGAGAGCCAAAGAACTGTCCTCTTATATACTGCAGCATCTAAAATCTGTGGCAGGGAATTCAGGAGGGAATATTAAAGAAATAAAAAGAAATAGAATCCTGCCATTCACTTTATGTCTCTCTCTCTCTCTCTCTCTCTCTCTCTCTCTCTCTCTTTTTTTAATGATTCATCCAGTTGGTTGCCCGGCGACACAGCTGCATCAGTGAGCAGACTCTACGTTCCGTTGCCACGACCGCAGAGCTCTCGTCCCTGAAATGGAGCGCGCGGCTGGACTCTCGTGCTCTCCGCCGATGCAGGATGTAGCAGACCAGCAATCATGGTCACATTTTCTTTTTAACGAAGATGTTTTATTCTGGTTAGGCACGAGGCCGTGTGCCGATACACAGTGTTCCCTGTCCGAGCAGAGTGCGAGCTGACCTAGAGAAAGATATTTTTTCTAGAGAAATATATTTTTTCTTCACAGTAACATTCACATGCGGTTCTGTAGTCTGGATCTGTTTTTTTTCTTCTTTCATATTAAGGAACAGGAGAAGGTGATGGTGGCTCAATGCTTTTATGGCAATCTATGTGCACCATTAATTCAAACACATTACACCAAGATAAAGACTCTCGTCCCATTGCCAGACAGCCCGCTCTTTATCTTATTTTAATGCTACGTCTCCCAGAATCCAGCGGGATCATAACTCAAACGTGAGCGTGGAACACATCCCCAAGGAAACTGCCGACACACAGCATCATTCTGCCAACCTTTGGAAATTGCCGGAAAAGTCCTTGAAATGGCAGTTCTGACTCATTTTTCCGTTATTCCATTATTCTAAACTTGTTTGATATTCCTTCCCCAGTAAAGCCTTGGGTGTGTGAAGTTAACACTGAGCACATCAAGAGAGCGTGTTGACAAGGGAAAACATCTCCAGTCATCAAAGGCGTTTAAATCTATGTCTCTCACACACTTGATAAATATACATCATGTGCTTTTAAATAACATGCATACATACAAAGTATATTCAAAGAATAATTTACTTATGTCACCAGCCAGATTATTCAACCGACTAACACTCAACATTCTCCATGTAATTTAGAAATGCACTCCAAGGGTCCCAGCCAACTCTTTTTCAGTGGCATGTTCAAACAAACTGGCATGCAGCACAGGATTCGGAGTGTTTCCACCAGGAATCTGTCCCAACTCTTTTTTGTACTTGGACAAAGCCTTGTTTCAGAGCCTGTGAGCTAGATCAGTCTAGAACACACACAGCCTGGACTCTAGGACTGTATCTAGAACACACACACAGCCTGGACTCTAGGACTGTATCTAGAACACACACACAGCCTGTACTCTAGGACTGTTCCTTCATAATAGGGTTTGCAGAACCAATACAGCAAAATACTGCAGCATCAAAATAACATGGCAAGTGCTTCACTTCACAAATCAGATCTTTCAGCTTTAGCCTTCTGCTCATCTACCTGCTGCTGGAGCAACAGCTTCCTCTCCATTGCAGCTGTTACTCAACTTAAACCATGATTTACATCAAATGTTACCTACACAGTTCAACTGACCATAAGTGGTGGTTTGCGATGACTGAACTTTGCAAACCACTTTGCAAACTTGGCTTATAAGCCGTTGACCTGTGCCTCTCTTCTTGTTTCTTGTTTACAACCATTTGTATTACAACACTAGTATTAAATCCAGACAAACGTCCACATGTGTTATGAAGAAGGACAGGCTTAAAAGAAGAAAAGTATATAAAGTTTAATCTCCGAGAATTTTACTGTGCATTTTATTCTCCAATGATTTATTTATTTACTCACTGGTTTAATGTGCGTGTGGATGAAATAATTTTATGTTGCATTCATTTATCTGTTTTTATTTTTACCAAATGCACAAATGAAGTTCCTTACGGGAAATAAAATATCTGAAAGAAATATGTAATTTTGTTCAAATGGCGTCGGCCCAGTTCCGAGCAGGTTTGGGGACCTGCTACAATACATTAATGATGAACATCTAATGTTCAACTGGACTTATCTTCTGTTAGGAAGCAACTCATTTACTTTGACAGGAATACTGATAGGGTTACGGGAGTGACGGAGAGGGAGAAAGAGAGAGAGAGAGAGAGAGAGAGAGCAATAAGACTGTGTGACAGAGAGCATTCTAAGGAAATACACAGGACAAGGAGTGACGTGGGAGAGAATGAGGGAGAGATGCTTGGAAATCCACTAAAGTGGTCTGTGTGAGGGAAACGTCTCTGAAGAGGCTTTAGTGTGGGAGGAAAAAGCCTTTGTAAAGTGGCACTCAAAGAGCTATTCAGTTTTCCCAAGAGCTTTACTGCCTCTCCAGACCACTGGTCCAAACTACTCTATACTGCTCTGAAGTCACAAATGTATCTGGTTGCTCAAAAGACATTTTCACTTTGAAAGAAAAGCATTATAGCATATTATTTACTAGCATATTATTTGAGCATTACTGCATATACTGTATATAAAGATTCTTTAAAGGTATGCAAATGATCAGCATCAAAGCTCTCATACAGATAAAAGACAATAACAGACAGATGACTGACTAAAACCAATCGTGGTACGCTAAAAAAATCTACCAGCTGTATAAAAATATAACGACTTTCACCACATTTCTTTGTCTTTAACTCCTGAATTTGCCTCCTCTTGGGGCAAATGAATGTGGCTTTCTGAGATTCCGCTCAACTCTACTACTGTATCTACAAAATCTGCCATCATGCTCTCTTCAAACAGACCAAAATGTACCTTGATGATTTGCAAATGTGACTAAACACTGTTAGAGATCCAATCCACATCAGCTTCTTACCAGGATATTTACTGATGGACAGGATCGGTGGTATTTTTTCGTAGAGTGGAGCTCTACTCTGAATTGCTAATTCCATATGCAAATGAGGAGAAAACGCAGTAGGACGATAGATCACGCAGACAGTAAAATGCAGCAGTAATGCGCATTTATCAATGAGGAAACATGTTAGCACAGTGGTGTTTGCTGTTAATGTCACCTTAAATCTGGCAAAGCATTTTGTGAGTTTGGCCCTGTAACTTACATCAAAGCCCAACCTTTTCTTGTAGTTGTTGTTCCAGCAATTGCAAACTATGGTCACAGGTCTACAGAATAACCTTCAACTAGCAATCCAAAGACAGTAACTCATGCATCAGAAAACTGAAGCCATGTGAGGTCAAGAAGGATGAAGGAGAAACATGAAACCTCCACTGGAACAGAGTCTTACTTCATCTCCAGAACCTCCTCCAGGTGCTTCCTGCGTTCGGCTCTCAGTGTGGTCAGATGGGCCTCCTTTTCAGCCAGCGACTGCTGAGTGGACGAAAGCTTGGCCTTCATGGACTCCAGTTCCTGCTTCACCTTCTCCATCGCTGTCAGAAGCTCCTCCATCTGTCCACACACACATTCATACAGCCGCATCCGAAAACACCCACACAACCCGAGACACACACAAAAAAAACACCCACACAACCCGAGACACACACAAAAAAAAAACACCCACACAACCCGAGACACACACACAAAAAAAAAACACCCACACAACCCGAGACACACAAATTGTGGAGTACAAAGTCACATGCACGTTTAAGTGAGAGAGAGACCACAAAGACGTTTGAAAAAGCAAAAGAAAGAAACACACGTTAGAAGGAATAAAAACAGGAATTATCAGTAGCAAAAAGACACCATGAAACACAATTACAAGGTTGTAAGTGCATGCAGAGAATAGAACAGTCGTGCACACAGGTGTGAGCAGTTAGCACAGCAGTATATGAAGAGAAATGGAGAAGAGTGAAAGAGTAGGAAATACAAGGGGATCAGGAGAAAAATCAAAATCAGAGTCACAAAGGACATAAAGGTATAAACCAACCCATGCACACACACACACACACACACACATACACACACACACAGAAAGAGAGAGAGAGGGACGTACAGATATCAATAAAAGCATAGCATTAGACATTGCTGAGATGCCAATGGTATCTGTATGATACATATCTGAACATATCTTTAAAAACTGTCTTGGTAAGTGTGTGGGGTGAGGTGGGGCTGGGGGTGGAGGGGGTGGAGGGGGGGGGTGGAGGTAGTCATGTTGCAGAAACTTTATAGTTTCATAAAGGTGTGTGTTCTCCAGCTCCCTCTTCCTATGATTTTTCATCCTGTAGTCTGTCCATTTCCATACATTTCCACATAAATACAGTCAAAAACAAGAATCAATCAAAACAGTAACAGCAGGTTTATGTACTCCAGGGCTGCTCTGTTTAGTACTCTAACAACAACAGTTTTATGTACTCCAGGGCTGCTCTGTTTTGTACTCTAGCAAGAGCAGGTTTATGTACTCCAGGGCTGCTCTGTTTAGTACTCTAGCTTTGAACGGATCTCACAGATCCTTCAGCGGCTGTGGTTAACTATGGTTCTCTTTAAAAGCTTAAAAGAAACTAAATACAGTGGACTGAACAGCCATTCCACATCCTCACAGCCTTTCTTGGCCCAACTTTTAGTCTCCGTCTCTTATTCACACCATTTGCCCTTTTTTTCCTCTCATCCTCTCCACATCATTAACTCTAGTATTAGAAGCTTCATCGGTCCATCGGTAGTTCGCTCCGTCACTCTGGGTCGATGAAGAAGCTTTTCTCCAAGCTGTTGATTTGGGTCATATTCCATGAGGCTGGATACTGTTCACAGGTGCCTGGTCCCCATAAGGACCCAAAGCTCACACTGTTCTATTGCATATACACACACGCACACACTCACTCACACACACACACAGCAATTTTATTTTTGCAGCACTTTTCATACACAGCGGCAATTCAAAGTGCACACATGCACAGTAGTGTTAGTGAGTTTAACACTGCATATGTGCTTTATAAACATACACGTTTAAAAGGATATTACCATAAATGTGGAGAATACGAATTATCACGTTTAAGTATTACTACATATGTAACACCTCTGTAAAAAAAAAACACACACAAAAAAAATCACACTCTAAAAGAATCCTCAAATGTGAAAAGAAAGTGAATTTAGGGAAAACAGGCCAAGTTTTAACTCTACTATCCTGTAGTGCAGCCCCCTGGTGGCTGGAGGAAGCATAGCACCTGTCGAATCACTCAGGCATATAGGTCCTGCTACTCCCGTATCATCCTAATTTACTACAAAACACCAACAGCAACAAAAGCTAATGTCCAAGGGCACTAAACCATGTGCAGCTAAATATATAGCGGCCTGTTCCTTTCTCTTCTCTTTCAGTCTCGATCCTCTCTAGCAGGAGACGTCACACCACCAAGTATGACGAAGATGGCATGAGCCCTGAGGCAACAGAAGTGCTGAGCATGTCATCGGTGTGACCAATGAGGTGCGTCATCGGTGTGACCAGTGAGCGAAGTCCTTCTGAGGCACCGCTGAACCTGAGCACAACGTCTACAACTTAAGATTAAAGGCAGCAGACTGAAAAGGCTTATAAAGGAGCCAGAGGTAATAAATACTTCTGAATAAGATGAAAAATCATCATCATCATCAGTCTCAAGGATGTGGAGAATGAACAATCTTCTTGTCCTCAATCAGGAACCACACATGTTGCCTCTCTTGTTTTCTGTAGTAGGGAATGTCTTTTTACCTTTGGCACAGAGCAAATGTCACATCATAGAAAAACGGAGCTGAGCAGAGTAGCTTTCCTTCGGCACACAAAAAAGGTGGTATTTTTTCATAGATCTAGAGGAGAAAAAAAACTCTGGATACCACCAGGGAGGCATACACCAGTTCTGCTCCAGCCCTCTAGAGGAAGAAAGAAGAGAGAAGAGAAGCCCCTCCGCTGGGCTTCCCAAAGGCACGGAGAAACATTTAAACACTGACAGCATCAGTTTCATGGGCTACAGGCGTCCTGTGGCGAGAGGGAGATATATGAGCTGCCAATCAAAATGGAATGAAAATGGAACGTCCATCGAAAGGGAGTGGAAGAAAAGGATGGAGGGTTTGTACTGCACAGCTTAAAAGAAAATATGAGTGAACCGAAACATGCTTTCATATGCTCTCAGGACTACACAGGGTACTGGCAGAACGGCCACTTAATGAATCCATGATGTGTAGCAGAAGATATGGTGTCACGGGGGCTGCGGGGGGAGATATGGTAACGAAAGCCACCTTCAGTGTCCAGTCGTTCGCTGGAACAAATGTATGCAATCGTACATGTGCTATGTGGTCACTTTTACTGTAAAACTACTCAGGAAAGTCAGGGCTGCATGCTTGGAACCTGATTCACATGAGCCAGGAGGGTTAAGTCATTCATTAAAAGATTAAATCTCATATTGGTTGTATCTGTAACTCATGCGTCATGTGTGCGACACCATGCCAAGCGCATAATTGGAGACACTCGGTGAAACGGGGAGCTTCGATGAAAATATGAAGAAACTTTAAAACTGATCAGGAAGTTGAACAATGCGAATGTTTCACTTTATTTCAACATGCAGTTTTCTCTAGAGGATGTAGTAAACAGTAGTGTGCGTGTGCGTGTGTGTGTGTGTGTGTGTGTGTGTGTGTGTGAACGTGTGTTTGAAAATGAGTGTGGTATGCACGCGTTATTGTTGTGTGTGTGTGTGTGTGTGTGTGTGTGTGTGTGTGTGTGTGCTTAAATAAAATGTACTCACATTTATAACATATTAATACTGGCCACCAATCACAACACTCTTTGGTTTCCCAAATACAAGTGTACAAACCAGTGACGGGCTGCTTCAAACAGAGTTAAAAGGGAAGACCAAGAACAGGAGAAGAACTACACGGAGGAATGAAGAGAAAAGAAATAGAAGGATTTTCAGAGTTTTGAACGTTACCCATCTAGAAAACAGAGCGAGAACATATCAAATGGAGACACAGCACAGCTGAGCCGTGGACGTTTCGCATCTACAGACGATGAGAAGGATGCAGGAGAAACAGAGTGAAAGAGAGCAAGAGAAAATGGAAAGAATATCAATACGGAGGCAAAGTGCAATGTCAGCTGAAAACTTGAAAAGGGGGGAAAAACAGCAAAAAAAAAGGAAATAAAAGCAGCTCTTGTTCAAAAAGGCATGAAAATGGTGTTCCAAATGAGTGAAAATGCTGATGAGGGCAGTCCACGGACATACACAGGGAATACATGGGAAACATTCGGAAGAAAAATAGCTGATCCTTCCAATCTGCATGAAAATGAAGTGGAGAGAGGCTTCCATGCAAACACAGTGATATGAATGGAATAACTAGCCTTTACGGGTCTCCTCTTTTCCAAAGGGTTTTGGCAAAAGTAATACAAAAACAAAAAACAAGAACCTAGCCACTATATAACTAACTATATTACAGAACCAATTCCATCAAACCAGTAGAGCTCTGTTATTAGAACGGAGATATTACTGCACAGAAAAGCGCAGGTGAATAAATTCTTATACAATAAAACCACGAGGAAATGAATGACCTTAAATTGGTGGCGTTTGTTTCTGGTGTGTCAAACCTGAGTTGCTGACAGTGAGAGTCCTGCAGAGCAGGGTGAGGAAATCCTGGCAAACAGATGAAGGCAGACAGTGCTGAGCAGTGTGATTTGCCCCTGGGGGCAAATTCCCCCAGTTCCGCAGCCAGAGTACGACCCAGGAGCTACTGATCATCCCAGCTGAGGAACAGCCGAACATTGGAACGCAGCTCTGACAAAAAGCTGCAGCAAATCGCTTTCTTCTGCACGTCCTTCCCATGTTGCACCATCGTTCTCTTCTCCTGGATGCAAACTCCATGCCAAACGTGTACCCTCTGCTCTCAAAGGTGGGCTTGAAAGCCAAGCTCAACAAACAGGTCTTTGCTTCACTCCAGTGATGGATATTATTACCGTGCAAGGGTTTTTGAAAAACTTCCTCCACATTTTATGCTTAAAATTCCTGAATACACAGATTACCAAGCGAGCATGGAGGACTGCACTCAACAAGCAAGAGGTTACTGCTCCTTAAATCAGTTTCTTGTGTTTATTTTAAGGCAGACGCACAGCTTGCACCGTGCTCTCAAAGCCATCCAAAACACACACATATAGATGCTGCTTTAGATACTCAGTGTCACATGACTGACCCAAGCAAAGAGTTCAGTACAAAAGATACAGCCTGCATGCACATGGACACAATGTGTGTAAGAACTGGTTTTGACCAAACTCTTACACACTGAACTCAAGCAAAACAGCTTTGGAGTCACTAGAAGTGTTGGTTTCCCCTCAATCAAGTAACAGTCAGTATAAACCAAGCCGTCAGCTACATGTTCACCTAAATAAAAAATAAAGTGTTTGCCAAAGACTTTAGGATCAGCTTTTTATTTGTTGGCAAAACTGACATATTTTAAAACACTTTTCTTGTTGCAAGTGTCCACCATACTTTAAAAAAAAAGATTTACCTTTTAGTCTCATGTGTCGTTATAAAAACATTTGTGACGGTGGTGAGGAATATGAAAATCATGCTCGTAAAATGACTGAAGGTTTATCCACAGCCATGGACGGACTGTGTTTAAACATCACGTGATTTCATTCAGATCACACACACAAGATTCGTCACACAAGAATAAAAAAAAAAAAAAGAAATCAACCAGATTTAATCAGTTATTCAGCAGTGTTGTAAAAGCTGAACTTTCACAAGTCTTCAGTAAGCCCCTAATATTTTTTAATTAAAGTATGCAGTTTTAAAAGACGTATAGAACAGGCTGACTGTTACCTTGAGGGAAAAAAAATCAACACTTCCAGTCACTTCAGGCTGTTGCTCACATTCAGTGTGCAGTGTTTAAGAATTTGGTGAAAACCAGCTCCTTCACACATCCAAGAACCAGAAAAGAAACCCAATTAAAAGTCATATGTGCAGCTATAAGAATGTTATGTGGGCTGCACAGACATCAAGATGACTAAAAACGACACGATCAGAACAGCTGAGCTACATCAGAACATAGGGCCTTAATGAGGGAGTGACCAGACATTGTTAAAAAGTTCAATCATAATGTTCAAGCCCTGCAAGGTATTTGGTACAGAAACCGTCACACTCGGAAGAAGAGGAGGGGAGTCTTGTTACAGTCCTACTTTATCCTGGCCCCTGCAGGCATGAGGTTTAACCACACACCTTTTTAACATCAGATAATTAGGACTTAGCCTGTTCCTTTTCTGAAGCTTTTATCTTGAGGATGTGGAAATGTATGTGAAAACACGTATTTACTGCGTTTCCTAGGGTTCACTGTGTGCCAGTTGATCATGTGTGAATTATGTGACATCGAGCATTTAAAGCAACATCTACATGTGCTACTTTTGAAAAGAAAAGCCGAAGGCAGCAGTAACTTGTTTGTTGAATCTGGGTCTCCGTGCAATCTTTGTATTCTGAATTTTACATTTTGGATGGCCAATGCACCAGTTACTGCAAAAAGTGCAAGGTAAAGGTCCTCATGTTTCCACTGTAAAAATCCCAGTCATTTCCTAATGAGGTCTAAAACCCCACCCTCACTCAAGAAAGAGAAGCAGCAGCTGAGAGAAGCTATTTTTCTACACTAATTTCCATGTCTATTTTCAGCCTGTACTGCTTCATGTCCTCAGGGCTACCCATTCTATAACAGCCTGAGCTGCCGTCAGAGTGCCCCCTGCAGCATGGAGTAAGAACTGCAAATTTGAAGGAGATGGTCAGAACGTATGCTATGCTTTAAGGAAAAGAACAGGTCTATAGTATTGCAGTAGAGTACTGCAGAGTACTGCAGAGTACTGCAGAGTACTGCGTTAACATTCCTATACGCATCATTTTAAATGCAATTATTTTTTCTGCATGTTTTTTACAGAGCTGTTTAAGGCAGCCATTTGCCCGCCATTTAGTGTTCAAAATACAAGCCACATCATTTCAAGGATGAGAAGTTTGAATGCACACACAATCTAGGCTGTAACTAAGAAATACTTTCTAAAAAATATATAAAACCACAACTATTGTAAAACCTGAAGTCGTTTACGAATCACCAGTTAATTATTTAATAATCTCTTCATTAAAAGTGTGTATGTATTACAATATTACATAACTTGTTAATAAGGCGTTATATTCCTGTTTTGTCCCAAGCCATAAATAGAACACAATGCAAAGTTCTTAGGGCACCCAAGAAAACTGTGTTTAAACCAGTTTATCATGGCAGTAATTGTTAATTTGATCAAAAACAAAAAGTGGTTCCACCTTAAACTCTTCTACGGTGAGCAGAACGACAGCTGTCGTGTGGTAAACAGCGAGTTGCTATGACAACACGCACATTGTTTCCAGGGCCAATCAGGCTTGGAGTGTGGAGGGAGGGGGGAAAAAGAAACATCCAAGCAGTAGAGGAAGAGGAAAGATCCAGACGACACAGGACAGAGTCGACAGAGGAGGAAGAGGAAAGAGAATGATTACAAGACAGCCCTTTGTCTTAGCTTACATTAGAGGAGGCTTTCAGGCTTTGTTTGGACTGGCGCCTCCAGCAAGAAGGTTATGAAGTATGTAATCTGAATGCTGAATCATGTGTGGAGACTAGTCATGTGTTTTCATGTGGTCTTGGGCACACGATTTAAGTGGCCCGCCTAAGCAACTGGTAACATTCATAGAGCCCAGTCGTAAATCTGGACCTGGGCTGAGTGACTGGTGTCACTGCACAGCAAACGTACAACATCTGAATAAAATACTGGCTGCTCCACAAGCAGCCACATCTAGTCCTTAATCTCTCTCTCCGTGTCTCTCTCTTACACACACACACACACACACACACACATGCACATGCACTCACACACTTGCGTGCACCACTCGCACACATACACTACATTGGTGAGCACGATGTAGTACAAAAACTCATGAGAACATTTAAAATAAGGAAAGCCTGGACCTTCAGTGAGAGAGATTCATCTAGCCAGTGCACACCTCTCTAACAGCACCTGATGAGTGAGTGAGTGAGTGAGAGATCTCTCTCCTGTACTGACCTCATTAATGTACTATTCACAAGCTGGGTTTCACAGTAGAACTGATTCAAGAATTGCGAGGATCACACTGAATAACTCACTGAATAACTCCTAGCACACACAATTCAACTAAACCCTTCCATCACATGTACAACACGGCATCCTACATGTCAGAGTTTCTCCATAGCCTGGAAGGGTCTGGAGGCCAGAGTGCCTGGGCTCGTGTCACGCTTACAAACAACAGTCACACTCCGCTTCACACATTTAAGAGCAAAACACTGACAGCAGTTTTGTACGGAGAGTTCAATCCAACACATGTGCTGCAACATCTGAACAAGAGAACAAAACTGAGGGGAAATTGAAAGCAGAACTAAAGCTAGTGAAAATGTTAAAGAGAAAGAAGGACAGAACTATGTCTTAAATCACAACTAAGACTAAGTGTGTGTATATACAGTATATATATATATATATATATATGCACACATGCGTACACACACACACACACACACACACACATATATATACACATGCATATCAAATTTGTATTTTGTATAGCGTATAATCTAATGCAGAAAAGGCTGGGTGTTTAAAACTGGCTGGCCCCTGTGACAAAGACAGCCCTTTTCCCCAGTGCCTTGCCATCATACCTCTCTGCCAAGGTGTCTGCCAAGTTCATACTTATGTGACAGGTGCCAGAGATCAGAAACTCTCAGCTGTAAGGATGGACCTCCTGAGGGCCTGTGTCTCTGATGGTGTCCTGGCTGGAGCTAGCACAGGTGTGCCAGTGGTAATGAGGGTGGAGACTGAGCCAGCTAGAAGCTCGGTGGTGGAGGGGCTCAGGTTTAAGGCTCCAGAGGGTGGCAGTCAACCTGTCCCCACTTCCTACTTGAACTTGTAGAGAAGCCAAAAAGGCTTAGGATCAGCACAGGCTGCCACAGCCACAGCCTGGCACTAATTAACCACACAGGCGTCCAGACAGGTCCAGTCTGTGGCAGGAGAAAAGAGGGACTCACACCATGACATGTTCATGAGACTCAGACCCCCTGAAGACTCAGGTTCAGCCAGCCATGGAAAGGGATGGGAGAGAGAGAGAGAGAGAGAGAGAGAGAGAGAGAGAGGGAGAGAGAGAGAGAGGGAAAGAGAGAGAGAGAGAAGCTATTCTCTATACAAGACAGGACAAACCATTAAGAATTGGCTCCAGCCTAGACAGGCAAGTTTGGCATCAGTGTGAGGAACAAAGTGGAATGAGACAGAGAGCATTTTAATGCTGACTGACTGACTGACTGGTTGTAGAGTCCAGCTGAGGAGAGACTCATCCAGCGTGGGTTATTTGAGTTTGATGCTTATCTCCACAATGCTGCGGGTCAGGCTACATACACAGCTGCCCTGTGGTTTAATGCTCGTTAATGCCATACAAACTAAAAACTAGCCAGTGCTGTACACAAATGAGACTTTTCTTCTGTGTGTATTTTAATGTGCTTCACTGCACGTTTGTGTGTGTGTGTGTGTGTGTGTGTGTGTGTGTGTGTGTGGTTGTGAAAGCATGTGTGTATTCCATGCGGCTGGACTAAATCAGAACAAGGTTTTTATTTCTCCATACAGGCTGGGCAGGAGTTATTTATTTCCCCAAATGAAGACTGACTGGAGACACAAACAGACCCTTGGCACATGCCACATGAATGTTCTCACTGGCCTCATGTTGGCAGTATGGCTTGGGGTTGGCATGGCACTAAGTAGTTGGCATGGCGATGTGACAGGGCAGCTATTACTCTACCGGTCTGGGAGACGGTAGCCTTCTTTATGAGTGCATGAACGTGTGGATTTATTTGGCATTAAGGTCTGAAGAGCAAAATGCAAAATAATAATAAAAATAACAACAAAAACAGGTAAGGACTGACGTATCGTTGACTTCCAGACAACCTTGGCATGGATGATCCCTTTTACTTCTTCTCTCCTTCTCCCCAGGTAACACAGTTTTAAGCGACAAAAAATGTACGGCAATGTATACATTTCACCTCCACTCAGATCAAATGTTTCTGATTTCAGAAATAAGACACTACCTCCAAATTCCATTCTCAATATGGTTGCACTTTGCCCAATAAAGATGAAGCTTGCAGAAGATTATTCATATGTACACAGCTTTAGTATCATTCAGAGGCCAGTTTCCCAAAACCAAGATTAAGCATAATACCAGACTATAAAACGTTTTTACCATTGGCACTGAAGTCGAGTCTCAGACTAGGTTTAATCCAAGTACGAGGAACCAACCCTAGACGTGATATTTGAACTCAAGATGTTGGCGTTCCAACCACTAGGTAGCAGGGCTTAAACGGCTTAAAGTTACCAGATGTTAATGCAAAAATACTTCCAGTCTGTGTCAGCTTAGAGGTCAGATATCATGGAGAGAACAAAAGTTTTGTAGATACGCAGGACAAAGGACTCACTCCCAGAGATCCTGGATTCTGATCTTAGAATGTTAGCACTGGTGCAATATATCTCATGCAAACAAGTAAAAGCCCACACTGTCTGCACTAAGCTTCAGTGACATTCTTTGGTTTAGAGACAGCGCACCAAGGGCATTATGAGGCAGGCTGGGTTTTATAGCCCTGATTAGCTCGAGTTGGCCCATATGCTCTTGAGCGGGATGTGGCACTCTGACCTGTTTCTCGGTGTGTTTGCGTGCCGCCTCCTCCTGAGCGAGCACCATCTCCCTTTCTGCAGTGATCTGCACACTCTCACGCAGGGCCTCCTCCAGCTCCTCGATGCGATCGTCCTTCTGCCTCAGTGAGTCCTGGAGAACAGGGGAGCCACAGCAACAGAACAAGAGAGCCTTAAAATGCAGAACCAACAAGGCTAGGAGAGACTGCAAAAAAAAAAAAAGTCTTACACCTTCGCTCAGTACAGAGTTTAGAATAAACAAACCGGTTTATCAGAAAGACTCTAAGAGCACTAAGGCACCAGGCTGTCATTTGCTCTGCAAACACAGGGATGCACTCACGTACGGGGATGCAGGACAGAAACAAATCGGGTTTTATGATAAGCCAGAACAAATTAAGCAATAACAGATTAAGCAGGAACAAATTAAGCAAGAGCAAATTTATATAGTCAAATAACCATGGTGGTGCACCAAAACGTCTAAAGCGCTTGGTGATGAGAAGGTTTTGCTTTGTCTAAGGAAAACATCAGTGGAGTTGTGTGAACGAGAGATGAGAGGAAGAAAAAAAATAGAACAACAGATGGACGGAGGGATGGAGAGAGGGAGGGATGGAGAGAGGGAGCAGAATAACACTTTAAATGTGCTTCCATGTTCTTGGGAAGATGCACTGCAGAGTAAAAATGGAGTCAATGCTGAATGAAGGAACAGTCTTGGAACTCGAGTACATTACGCTCCTACGTTTAGTCAACATTTATTTTTCATCTCACGCTCCATTTTCAAGGCTGCCGTACAGTTCTGGATTACCTGCCTGAGCTCTGGCTCAGTGTGCTAACCTCGGAAAGGCACACTAGCGCCGACATACATGGTCATGAGCGCACATCCACTCAATCACGTCCCTCTCCAACACTCCACGCACGTTGTGTCGCTTAGTAACCAGTACGATGTCCCCGCAGAGGACCAGCCGTCTGAGTGCAAAGCACTGAGGTCATGCAGACAGTATCAGACACAGTACTCATCTTCCGGAACGTCATACCACAAACGCTTCCACAGTTTATTTGCTTTGATTCCCCCCTCCACCGCCACACCAAACTTTTTTTATTTTTTTAAACTCTATTTCAGAGATCCACAGCTCATAAGAAAAGCAGTTGCATCTGACCCAAATTAAACAGAATACTTCAGAAACTGAGGTCAGCAATTACTGGAAGTTCAAGGCGGTGGGAGTCAAGGGGCGAAGCCCACAGCATAGTGAGTTGAGAGGGCAACACAAGGTCTTTATACCCTTAGACGTTCCTCTGTCCTTGTTCCTCAACCTTCCCCACCCCTCCCTCCTGCCCTCCCCCACCCACGCCTGGTGCCACTTTCTCAAGTCACACCACAATCGTTTTGGTGTGATTTAAATTGACAGTAATCCTTTTTGTTCGGTCAATATCTCATTACGGCAATGCTCTCTGTGCCAAAAAACGCACAGGCGATATAAAGAGACGCCTCCGGGAGGGCCGAATTAAAGCCACATGCCAGAGCGTTAAGGCTGGAAAGGTCCGAGCAAAGGTTGCCGGGGAGACCAGCTGTCTGCCGCAAAGCTCCCAGGACCAATGTGGAGATGAGTAGGAATACTGAATTCTCATAGTGAAATCGCACATCCACTCAAAACACGCAGAAAGAGGAAACCAAACTCAGATAAGCATAAATGAGGCAGTAACGTCCATATCGTATTTTGCCATATATTTCGAACACGTGGGTGAAAAGTCAAAATAAAGATGACTGAAATCTGATCTGAATCACATTAAAAAAAAAAAAAAAAGAGCCTGTAAGGACTGAGCAGCAAAGGGGGCCGTGTTCATCTGCACGCGTTCCTGGGAGTGTGCGCCATGTCACACAGCACAGATGCAGGCAGATTTGCGAGGGGTGAGGGACACACGTCTGTGTCGCTCTGGACACAGAGAGTAGAAGAGTCACCCGTGTTTATGGAGGAAACACAAAAGAACAGCAGGACCCGATCTCTTCTGGCCGTAGAACACGCAACAAACGCGCTCAAAAACTTGGCTACATCAAACGGAAACACTCCATGAACAGGCCCAGTAATGCTCTTGAAAGTCTATTAGACACAAGAGAGAGATAGAGAGATGGGATTCCCACCAGTCCAACACCACTGCTATCATCTGGAGCCAGAGCTCCCAATTTGGTTCAAGTTCCAGGAGTTTATACTAAAGCTGTGGCTTCAGAATGGTCTGCAGTAGTGGAAACCTCCACTGACTCATCCTGGTGTCTGAGCTTTTCTTTCAGAAATGAGGCCCTAATAATAAAAACACCTTTGCATCCTAAGAGCCTTTAAAGATTTCTGCTGCTCGTCTACCGTGAAATTGCTATTTTCTTGAATTTGACGTTGAAAATAGCAGGTCAGAGTGTTTGTATTCAGAAGAACGTCGGTATTGAGAGGTTATGGGAACAGACTGACTGCTTCAACCCATGAAGGAGCAGGAATGAGCTGGACGGTTCGGAGCAGCAGGAGCAACTTTTAGACGGGACTCCATAAAAAACAACAGTGCCATGACAGATACTGGAAGGGTAGGAAATGTAAGCAGACATTTTCAGCCCTTGGTTGCAACGTCCTCACCCCCAGCAACCCCTTCTGCACATGGTAAGTAAGACAGACAGACAGACAGACAGACAAAACACACATTTTATTAGATGTAGTTGTATTCTCTGTTCCCTCTAAAGGTACATTTCAGTACACACTGTAACAATAAGGTGGATAATTAATTTTGTTTTAAGTTGGGGCTCTGTTAGTTTGTTAAGATACGAGTCTCTCTCGAGTCTTTGATAACTTGCCCACAACGTCCGACCACATTTAAGGATATAAGGCCTAATCTAAAAAGCATGATGGTAATTGTGTGATAAAACTGGGTAATGTAGGCAGGTAATACTGTGGTCAGTTTTGATGTGGGTTCTGTGAAGAGTTAATATTTTATTAAAGTAGGCTCTACTTCAAGGTCTTTATTAGTTAACCTTGAACTGGCATGCAAGACCTCTGTACTCTTTACTGTTACCAAACCTCCAGCACAGAGGAGGCCCAGCTACTAACTCGAAGCCCAACACTAGTGCTGAGCTCCTGAATGGAGTCATCGATTGGCAGCATGTGTATGGATGTGCGTTGCTGGGACATGGAGCAGAAAGGCGTTATCATCAAACTATCTCTGCAGTCAGTCTTTGCCCTCAGCACACAGACATGTGGAGTTTCAAAGCAAATCCTCCACTCTCACCCCTTATGCATATGAGGGTTTGAGGGGGAGAAAAAGATGAGAGATATAAAGCCCCAAATAGCCAGAGGCAAAGGTCTGAGAGAGCAAAGCAGGATAGAAAAACAAAAGCACAGAGACTTGGTGTTAAAAAGGCAAGTGTAAACAGAGCGGCCTGGAGCTGATGGGAGGAGCAGAGGCCGATTTAGGAACCGAGCAGATGATGGGAGAGATGCCATGGGCCAAAACCTCTGGCTGTGGGGGGGGGAAAGACCAAAGAGGCTACCCAGTTCTATCAATTACAAGAAAGTCACAAAGGGAAAGTTGCTGTATGTAACTAGTTACTAGATTTTAAATCACAGGTTCCTCTTCAGCAAGCTTACACAACCCAAACGATCAAGACCCCTGTTGTTCAAGCTCCACCTACAGGAAGCACTGAGAAAAACAGCTGTGGGCCTGGTCTAGGGGGAGCTGGGGTTTCTCTGGTTGGCATCTGAGGAGCTTCTTCGTTTCAGTAGTTTGTAGTGTCAGTCACATGACTGATGCCCACCTCCACCCACATGACCTGCTTGCACAAACCTGGTAATGAAAGCCAGAATCTTTTCATGTGTGAGAAGGTGCTCTTTGTCACTTTTTTCTTTCTCTTTTCAGTGGTGACTTCCACACCTCTTGGTTCGGCACTGCCGGTCCAAGCGAGGCTGTTCTCCTGCGAGAGCCGAACTTGTCTCTCTCCTGTTCATCCATGCTGATGATTCTGCCTGTGGACCTGCCTCATCTTAGAACCTCACTGAAGTTTCCTACTGCGCTCCTGGTTCTCCACACCTTTACTGACTCGACAATGGAATATGAAGATACTGTATTAAAAAAAACCCAAAACCTCAGAACCATACTACGGGCTCAAGATGGATAAACCAGTCTGCTTGGTTTCAATACATCGTGATTGAAAGGAAAAAGACATTTCACATTATGGTTAGAAATCTGGAGCCTGGAAACTGACACTGCAGCTTGATATGAATCAGTTTCACAAAGTTGTTCTTGCCAAAAAAATGTGAACAGGCACCTGCTGACCTGTTTGCAGTCAAACACTTCAAACTGTCCAAAATACTAAATAGGGTTTACAATAAAGGAGGCTTTTCGTTTGACAAGTACGAGTGGAACCCACAACTAAGTAGCCCAGAAGTAAATCTGCACAGTCGTAACACTGAAAAACTATAACAGAGTATTTTATGATGAATCCAATCCAGAAAGTTTGTTTGATATGACTGTATAATTCTCAGTGCAACTGGAGAGCTGTAACACAAATAACATCTGAGCTGTAACACAAATAACATTTGAGCTGTAACACAAATAACATTTGCCAAAATGAAAGAACCATATCTACCCTTTTATTTTCAAGCCAAACCTTTGTTATACATGTCAGACATAAAAAACCCAAACAAGTCTTCATTCAGGGTTTTTTTTCAGTCCAGTGAAGATCATGCATCTTAAAACATCACTCTTCTGTCGTATTTTGTAAGCTGTTCATTTCCCTTTTCTCACTATGCCATCTCATCTCAGTTTGCTGCATTTTTGGATTAGATCATCTTTGGACACTGGAAACATGGCTGTGAAGACCATTATAAATACATCATTCCGTAAGGAATAGTTCGCCTAAAAATGAACAATAGAGCTGATGAAAGCCAGCATACATAATAATTTTGCATGTTCAGAATTATGTTTTATTAAATAGCTCGTACTTGATCTTATTCAATATTTCTGTGCGAGACATTCCATTATTTGGGACCAACATAAATTTTATTATGTGCAACAAGGTTTGCACATACATGAGCGCATCCTTATGCTCAGGAAAAGCTGGCAAAGGAAAACAAAGAAAAGCCCACCTGACCTGCCTGATTCCCAAGGACCATCCCTGCTCAGACGCAGAGAGAACAACCTCCAGCCCATTTGTGATAATTGTCCTGAGCTAACTATAGCTTTGTAATGGATAGGGAATGCTGTAGTGGGGCTACATTCTCACGGCAGGTAGAGAAAAATGACATTAAGGAAGGAAAAGGTCTCCCCCAGGGAGGGGAGTCTGGTTGTGGCCCTCAGATAAAAGGTCTCCCCCAGGGAGGGGAGTCTGGTTGTGGCCCTCACATAAAAGCAGCAGCCGTCTCTGAGAGTCGTAAAAGGCTTCTGTTTGACTCTTTTATATCTGCGTCTTTAAAAAGAAAAAAAATAATAAAAGAGAAAGACTTAAAGCTACAATCCACCTCAGGAGATTCAGCTTCATTAACTCCAGTGTTTTAGCCATTACTTCGCAGGTCTTGCTTTTGGTGGAAGTGTGAGAGAACACGTGTATGAGCATGTAACTGTGTGTGTGTGTGTGTGTGTGTGTGTGTGTCCGCCTGCCTCCTTGAGAGTGGTGCAGACTGTGTGAGGGTTGGAGGTGTCGGTCTCCAAGGTGTCAAGCATCGTCAAGCCTCACATGTATAAGTACACATGTAAAAGCCTCACATGTATAAGTACACATGTAAAAGCCTCACATGTATAAGTACACATGTAAAAGCCCAAATTAGACTTTTCCCCCTGCTGCTGTTCCCTGTACCTCTGCAGTTGTGAGGAGAATTTTAATGCTTTTCATGGTACAGTACAAAAACATTCAATGCTAAAAGACCCACTGCTAAAAACCTTAATACTGCATTAGGTACACAAAGTCTCAGTGCTGTTGAAAAGTGACTGTAAGATGACGAGATTTCTTGCTCTCTAAGGAATTTGTCCATCTTTTCAACTAAGCTCTCACTTTCTGCTTTATCTCTCAGCAGCACAATAAAGACTTCATCGGGTTTCACTGGGCTGCAAAGCATGCTGGGAACTCTGGAGCTTGACAGTCCAGTGCACAGAGAGACCACGCAACCAAATGGCCTTCAGCCACACAGTAAAACGAGTAATTACTGCACTTCGTTATACCGTCATGTAATTTCTCACTCCTGCTTTCTCAATTTCCTCATCAAAAGTCTCTACTTTCGTCAATCTGCTGATCTTCAAATCTGTGGGACAGGAGCGAATGGTCTGATGATTTCCTCTTTGTGTGTGCATATCGCATGTCCATGGGCTTCTAGCACGTCTATGAGAATCTCATGTTTCGTAGACAAGGTACCCACAAGCCACACAATGAGTTAATTTTCCTCTCAGCTGAGGAATAAATAAAGAAGAGTTAGAATCAGGAGACCAGATGCTGGGGTCAGATCCCTGCTCCTGTGTTCCAGTCTCATGGATGGATTTTGCTCTGGCTAGACACCCCTCTCCCCCTCCCCCTCCCCCTCCCACCTCACCACTACCAGGATATGCAAGTCCCTGCATACAATCAGAGATCTGCTTGGCCCAGAACACTGGTCGGGGTCAAACATTCACCCTGATATCTGGAAGGATCCTCAGACTCTGAGAGGAGCACAGACTTAGCTGGGTCTCTAGAACCTGACACAGTGGTGCCCCACTGCTTCACCTTCTACAAAGTCAACAGCATCTGCCCGACTGCTCCCTTTCACAGGCTTGACCCCACAACCCTCCCTCCCACCTCTCCACTCCTCTGAAGTGGCCCCAATTAGCTGAAACATAAGAGCAACCCCTCCCTCCCACCCACACCCCCAACCTCTCTCCCAGCCCCGAGAAACAGGAACGAAGATGGTTATTGCTCTGTGGCTCCCTCAGTCCTGCCTTGTGGTGACCCCTTTGCGTCTGCCTTGATCTACCATTTTGACAGACCAGTGCAAAAAAGTACGCCAGACATTACCAGCAATTGGTTCTACTTCAAAACACACAGCCGCTGAGGTCTACAGTGTGTGAAGGCTAGTTCCACTAGACCTGGCTCAATCCGGCACATTCTCCGTTTTGAACCTTCTTTAAGAGGGACAACGTGGCTGCTGATGTTGGTCAGAGAAGGCTATCACTGGTTCTGTTGCTCCCTCTGCCCCCTCCCAGGCCCCAGTAGAAGACCCAGGGGCATCAGGATTCCGCAGGAGAGGGGAGCGAAGCCTCTGTGGCTACACGACCTCACAGAGGAACCTGGAGGCCTGACCAAAACACGAACTTAATTTCAACCGCATCACGTGCTTGCGCATGCAAACGTAGCGCGCCTCAGTTCCGAGGCCAGTAACGCAGTGTTCCCAGCGATGAAAAATAAAGAGAAGGCGCTCAAATCACAACAAAGAACAGATGACACAGGGAAAAAGAGAAATGTGAAGAGTGAGAGGGAGTTGTGACTGTGAGGGTAGAAGAAACATCAAACCACAACAAAGTACAGGCTGTTTTGGCATTGTTGTCCATAGGTCTTTTAGCTAGTGACTGACATGAAATAACTGACCTATGAGGCAGTGAGGGACTGACCTATGAGGCGGTGAGGTACTGACCTATGAGGCGGTGAGGTACTGACCTATGAGGCGGTGAGGTACTGACCTATGAGGCAGTGAGGGACTGACCTATGAGGTGGTGAGGTACTGACCTATGAGGCGGTGAGGTACTGACCTATGAGGTGGTGAGGTACTGACCTATGAGGCGGTGAGGTTTAAGATATTTGATACACAGACAGAACGATTTAAAAAGACCCTGATATAAGCAGAAGCCTATGACAGTAAAACCTGGCAAAGATCTTAGCTTTTCTCAAACAGGCTACCTGAACCAACAACTAACCAAGAGAGCGAGCATGTAAAACAAACATTTTGTGTTCTGAACACTGAGATTTTACCCGTACCTTGATCTGCTGAGAGCTTTCATTGAGGTTGTCCTCCCGCTTACGCACTTCCTCCATCAGTTGGGCGTTCTTGCTCTTCTCCACCTGCTCCTTGTGCTTCAGTGTGGCCACCTTCTTGCTCTGGTCCTTCATCTGCCTGCAAGACAAGTTTGAAAGGCCCAAATCAGTCAGAGACAGACCCTGGGCATATCAACTCAGTTTGATGGGTACAGAAGAATTGCAACCCCAACACACACACACACACACACACACACACACACACACACACACACACACACACACACACACACACACACAAGAACGCGCACACGAACGCACACACGAACGCACACATTAAGTCACTAAGTGGATGGAGACAACACACTACTGGCTGATCTCAGAGTGTCAGAGAACGAAAGCAACACATTCAGCCCAGGCTGTGGGTAAAATTCCTCTCCCTGCTCCACGTCCTCGTGTGTACTGTGATGAAAAAGAATGGGGGTGTAAAAACAAAACAAAAAAACAACACAACAGAAAACAAAAAACAACAGCTAAAAGCAAAACACGCAATTTAGCAGGTGGAAGGGCCGGGGTCCGACACCGAAGAGCACCAGAGGAACAGATCGTGAGAGAGTGTCCTGTTCATGTCAGAGCTGTCCCGTTCATGTGAGACCAGTCCCGTTCAAAATACTGTTACACAGGACCTAACAAAAACTCTATACGTAGTCCCAGAAAAAGGCCCTCGCCCTCCACTTTCACAGCCCTGTATACCAGACGCTGAACAGTGAACGGGGGGAAATTGACGAGTTAGAAAAGGGGCCGGTTGGATACGACTGGCCAGTCCCATGCATGTGTTCCAGGAAAGCTCTGCATAGCGCTCCTTTGGGTTCATGCATTTAGATCAGCACTGAACACAAAACAGAAGAGAAGCCCGGAGAAAACGTGCATATCGCAGTGGACGAAAAATCTCCTGTGATGCATTATGAGTGTTGGGTGATTTTCCAAAACGATTATATACCGAGACAAGGTGATCCCAAACAAGGCCAGGTGAGTCCAAGCCAAGCCACTATGCCACTAACACCTGATCACTCTTCTGGGCAAAAGCCTTCACAGTACACTGGACTGTGTGCTTAATGGGTGGCTGGAAAAGCCACAGTCGCGGGGGGGGGGGGGGGGGGGGGGGGGGGGGGGGGGGGGGGGGGGGGGGGGGGGGGGGGGGGGGGGGGGGGGG
>JAOYMR010000003.1:15510375-15537798 GCA_025802075.1 Tenebrosternarchus preto | reverse complement strand
TTGGGATTGTGAACGCAAGCATGTTATAATCAAAAATAATACTGAGCGACTGGAAAACAAAACACTTGATATAACTAAATAAATAACTCTTGTGCCCAGAATAGACTCAAAACAGGCCTATGGATGTTTGTTAGTAAACACCTTGAATGTGGGTGGGACTCCTACTGGCTGAGAGGAAGCACTGCGTCGGTCTCAGGGGATTTAGTTTTAATAGAGTCTGTCAGAAGGACCATCTGCATGGGCAGTGGAAAGGACAGGACAGTGGACAGACCTGTCCTGCAGTAAACAAGCCCTCCTCTCACTCTAAATAAATAAACAAGTAAACAAAAAGACAGCACTCAAAAACACCACAGCAACAATCTTACAGTGGAGTCAGACCACGGTGTTTCATCCTACTTTGTTTCCACAGAAACCAGTCAGCTAAATGGTTTCCAGCAATCGTCATCATTACTGTTCTCGATTCACAGGTAAGACATCACTGCACTGCACCTGAACAGAGAGGGTATGGAACAGTAACAGAAAACCATCAATAGTTACATCACTCCTTTATGATATTCTGGAGAAGGATCGATCGATCATTCGTGTATTCAATGGGTGGATGACCATAATTGTGTCTGAATTTCTATGCAGCCAGGAAAGAATCAACATTGTGTATGATCTCTATAAGGAACCCCTTTTAGCAGGCACTGATTTCCTCACTCACTCACAATCATGTTCTCTCGCTCGCTCGCTCACTCTCTCTCTCTCTCTCTCGCTCTCTCTCTCGCTCTCTCCATCTGTTCTCCTTTCCTCTCACTCACACCACACACACACAGTCTCAGTCTCCCTCTCTCTCCCTCGTATGAATCAGACTGAAGCAGGAGAGCGGAATGAGGGGGGTGAGGAGGAAGAGGAGGAGTTAGGCGTTGTACCCATGGGCACGAGTTCTCTTCATTCCACACCTATATTCCATGACCACACTCCATATAAGGGCGTGTCAGCCAAAGAGCACCAGCTTTCCTGCCCCGTGGTGAAGGAGGATAAAAATATGATCAGTTACTCCTTTACCACTTTGTTTCTCTTAAGCCAAAGTGAGCAGTGATGGGCGGATTGTTCAGTTCTGTGTGACAACAGAGCAAAGGAAACACAGAGGAATGTGAATTGTGGAGTTTTGCTACACACTACCTAGACAGTTACTGTAGACTTACTGTAATTATCAGGAAATCCAAACTCGGCTATAGAGACAGAACATAACTAATACATTTTATTGGATTTTCCACTGGACTTTCTTATGGTCAAATGTTTATTGTGATAAAAAAAAAAAAGCATTTAATCAAATATAAACAGTGAAAATAAACAGAAGCACTAAACGAAAATGAACTAACAGAATTGGCAGTGGAAGAGAACGTCCCACAATCCAAACAAACCTGACAAATCTGACAAGAACAATTCAAATATGTGTACAGCAAAAGATCAGAAGCATTAAGACACAAAACTAAACGGGTTCAAGTTAAACTGGTTTTATAGCAGAAGTGTGGTACATTAAGAGTTTATAGTTTATAGTTTATAAGTTTATAACGTACCATCTTCACCCGGTCTTCCATGCACTTGGCACTGCTGGTACAGAAAGGGTACGTCACACACTATCGCACGCTCTCTGCATCATGGGTGCAGATTTGGCACAGTAGTTTGATAAAGCTGTGTGTCCTTCCAGGTTTACTGTGGAAAGCTTCACTACCTCAGTTAATGAAGAGTTTGCCATGTTCACCTGCGCACACCTGGCTTGGTCTTGGTTCTACACATCACTGATACTGATAACTCTTAATTGACATAGTAACTAATGTACATGACCTCTATCATTTCTCAATAACATTTATACAAAGGAAGCAGAAGAGACTTGACAAATGACTACATGAAATATTTACAGAATAACAACACTCTGTTTTCTTTGGAAGAAGTGGTTTGGGATCCATGCTAATCAAATGTGAATTATAACATTTGGCTCATCACCTTTGGATGGGCAGCATCACTGGAAGCCCTACAGCAGTGTTTCACTAAAGCCCAACAGGGGCTGTGTTTGCCATCTGGTCCTCTGATGCAAACAAACATGTACAAACACACTTGCACACACAAAGACACACTCACACATACGCACACACTTGCGTGATTGGCTCTGTGGTCTTTGAGAGCCAGCATGCTTATATTACGTGTGAGGCTTTGCTGAAAAACAGAACCAGAATATTAATGAAGCGTATGCTAGTTGGTTTGGATCAGAGTGTCTGCCAAATAAAATGTAAACATGAAAATATCTGTCAAAAGCTGTCAGTGTAAAGTATCACAAAACAGACGTGAACTCCAGAGTAAATACCCTGCTAGGGCAGTGTTTCCTCAAATGCACAGCTAAACAGCTCATCCCAAGACAAAGATGAAGCCTATAAAAGTTACAGCAGAAAATATGACCCTATGCTACTGTTTCAGATTAATAGGTACTGTGGTCTATAAAGGGCACCTACAGAAGGGTGTGAACTGACTATTGTTTCTGAAAGAAGTATGGTGCAAAATAGAGATAAATTCCAGTTAACCCCAGGCCAAAGGTGGAGCTCTATGACATAACCCTGTACGACCATCACATGAAACAATTCCATAGACACGTGTACAAAAGATATGCTCTCATGCACACCCATGTACCCATGCGGTTTCACCAGGCCTGAAGGGACGAGAAAAGAAAGTAAAAAAAAAAAAAAAAAAAAAAAAAAACAGTGGTTAAGATAAGAGTGAATGAAACACGCTTGCCAGCCCCAACATTTCAGAGGAACTGACTAAATTCTTGTCACTCTTGAAACCTTTAGCATCCCCCCCCCCATTTTCCCTCAATGTGCTGCAGATCTAAGATTTTAAAAACAGATCATCGTAAAGTCATATCTGAATAATCAGTAGTCATTATCAGCAGGAATAATCAGAAAAGGCCTAGAGGTGCTTGAACATCAGTTTAGGAAGCAAGTTGCCTGAAGAACAGGGTTAAGGAAAAAAAGAAAAAAAACACATCCCAGGAGAAGACTCCACATCCACAGAGAGCAGAGCTCAACATAAAGCTAAAAGGCCACAGACTAAATTATTCAGTGAGCAGCATGGAGAATAATTCACTGAAATACCACTTCAACTAATTATTGAGATGTTTCTGTTGATCACTTGGCTAATCAATTAATCAAATTAAATGCACCCTCCTGTGCCAGTGTACACCGATACTACCGAGCAGTGTTGGGCTGAAAATAAAGCCAAATAAATGAATTGCTTCTGTCTTTACATTCCTACAGGTTAGTATTGTACCCAACACCTGTTGGGTCTTTCTCTGTGACTGAACTCACTATTAATTTATAGTCCTTCCCTTTAGCTTGGCCCTGGCTCCACTGTTCCACTCAAAGCACGTTCATTTACAGTCAATATTCCAATTGACAAAGTGATACATTTTCACTTTTGTTCCTACTGCCCTCAAACCTGCTAAGATAACAGAAAAAGTGCTTGTTTTCGCAATTTCGTACCTTCGTTAATGATAATGCACTCTTGGAGCAATTCGATCTGGTTTCTGTGCACATCACAGCACTGCGAAAACTCTGTTGCATGTGGTTAATGATCTCTGACCTTCCGACAGTGGCTCTGTCAGTATTCTCCTCCTTGATTTAAATGAAGCGCTCAACACCGTTATCCATGATGTTCTTATTTCGCACTTTTCTTTTACTGGTGCCAATTATACAGTTGTACAGTGGTTAAGGTCATTTCTTACAAACAATCAGCAGTACATCCAACTAGGTCTGCACAAATCCTCCATCTCTCCTGTTAAGAGTGGTGTTCCTCATGGTCCAAGTGTTGGACCCCTTCTTTTCTTATATTATTTGCCATAGCAATTACCTTAATTTTCATTACTATGTGGATACCCTGGAATATCTCAGTACATACTCCCCCCAAGAACAACAGTAGAACTCCCTGAAGTACACCAAAAGCTTGTATTTTGGGTTTAAAGTTTTGAATGCATTTTGACTGTCTGATAAAACTGAAGTTTTATTGCAACTTCTCTGTTAGGGTTGACGGTGTCAGCCTGTTAAAAACCTTGGCGTTTATAATTCTTGGTGTTTATAAATCTTGGTGTTTCACTTGGGTAACGTACGTATATCTGTATGCATGCATGTATGTATAAAGTATGAGTTTGTGTGTAGTAAAGAAATCTGTGTGCTGTACAACACGGAGTTTTAGAGTCACTTATAACCTCTTCTACCCTCTTTAACCTGTTGCCTGTACATCAAGCAGACAAAAACTACCATGACATAACAAATCGTGGCCTGAACGTATGTGCATGGATAAGTGTGTGTGTGTGTGTGTGTGTGTGTGTGTGTGTGAACTAATCACGCAAGTTTTAATCAGAGCGGTATTCCAAATTACAGAACTCTTACAAATCATCTATGCAGCTGACAAATGACATACAACGTCTTGCATTTTATTTGTTTGTTTATTTATTGTTTTTGTTATTGTTTTTACTTTGTTGTTTTTATAACCGTGTTATTATGAACTTTTATTTATCACCATTCAGATAAGGTCATTTGTGTTTCCTTCTTCTCATGCAAGGCTGTTCTCCACATTCAGAAAGTGAACTTGGAAAAGGAGAACGATAATTGCTTAAGTTAAATGAGAAGAGGCCACAAAACAAGAGACCCTACAGGTCAGAACGAGACTGGCCCTCTCAGCCAATCAGATGTCATTAGAGTCTGACTCTTTTTGCATCTGATTTATCGTCTGTGTGTCACTGCGAGCACTTTAATTGTGTAATAATCATCTGAAACTCACAAGGAGTAATAGAAGTGTGTGTGTGTGAGAGAGAGAGAGAGAGAAAAAGAGAGAGAGAAAGAGAGAGAGAGAGAGAGGGAGAGAGAGAGAGAGAGAGAGAGAGAGAGAGAGAGAGAGAGAGAGGAGAGAGAGAGTATACTCTCATGATTAAATTACCATCATGAGTGCTGCTTTCTCCCTGGGCAGTGTGTTATACTGGCAACTGTCCAAAAATACAAACAGCCTAGTCATTGAGGACATGGCCCCTGGTACTGAGTTACTGATCGAGTGAAACCACCCCCCCCCCCTCACACACAGATCCGAAGACAGCAGTGCTGTACTCACTAGTGCAGTACACTCTTATACATCATTCCCTTCAATACAACTACATGGAGCACAAACTGAGGTCACAAACTCCAGCCCATCTTTCACATCACTTCTGCATCTCCTGCAGTCTGACAGAATGCAATATAAACTACTGTGATCAGCTTTTAAGAACCAAATCCACAGTGTCTGGATTGTAGTCCAGTAATGACATTTTCAGTTCACCGCTACCATTAGCTAACATAGTTTCCATTACACACACTCTCCCCCTTTTTAAATCACAACATGATGAAAATTCTTTGCTTACATTAGAATTGTTAAAAAAAAAAGACTTTCAAAGCAGAGAGAAATGTGTGAAATATTTAAAATCATGGGGACCATTCTTATCATTCATATCTATGGTTATTGTTATCAAAAATAAAGTTGTATATAATTTTCCATGGCCTCTGAATGGAAACACTTTGCCTGCTGTTCCAGTTGGTGAGGCTTTGAGCTTTCTGCTGCTTTCCTTGCACACACCAATCTGCAGAAAAATGTCATAATTTACACTAACTGCACTCGTTTCTGTCTCCCTCTGGCCTTGAGCAAAGCCACTACAAAGGCCTAAAAAGAGACAAAGCCTTGCCTAAGAAATGCTCTTCACCCCACAGAGGGTTTCAGGAATAAAACCCCGTCTGCAAGTGAAGGGGTGTTGTCACTTTCTGTGCCAGGAGCTAAATAAATGATGTGATGACACGCTAATAGATCACAGGCCTTCTCCTGAAACTACAGCCCCCATATTAACAGAGGGCCACTAAGGTCTGTAACGTCACTGCCAACACGACGGACTTTTGTAGTTTTCTACCAAGGGTCTACTGTTGAGAAAACGAACCCTGCGTTACTCCTTACCTGCATGTCCTCCTGCATCACTCGATACTGCTCCTTCCACACAGCTATCCTGGAGACCTCGTCCTTGCGCAGGGAGCGCTCCTTCTTCAGCTCAGGGCTCCAGAAGGTCTTGATGGAGTTCATGGAGGAGCTGAGCTTGCTCTCCTTTACGTCCACCTCCTTGCGCAGGAGCTCGTTCTCACGCAGCACCTCTTTCAGCTGAGCCTGCAGGTCCATGATGGTGTTGTCGCGGGCCTGCCGCAGCGAGTGCGGCACCGTGGACGCCATGCCCGAGGGCATGTGGTGGTCCCCGAAGGCGATGGCGTCGCTGGGCACGGAGCCCGCCACGCCGCTGGCGATGTTGGGGCTGCTGCCCATTGCGGTGGAGCGGATACCGTAGGGCAGGCGCCCCCCCGAGCGGCCCAGCGTCATGGTGCTCTTCGGCAGGTCCGGACCTGCTGCTCCCACCTCGTTGTCACTCAGGTACATGGGGCCTGATGTGGCGTAGGCGGCGTTGAGAGACTGGATGTTCTCCATGGAGAGGGTTTTGCCCCCGGGACCCCCTCCACTGCCCCCAGTGCTGTTAGTGCGGCGATGGCCCAGCCGCGGTGAGCGGGGCAGGTGCGGTGAGCGCCCAGGGCTCTGAATGCCTCCACCGCTGTGATTGCCCTCCACTTTGCCCACCGAACGGGCACTGCCGTACATTTTGCCTTTGACTGAGGGAGCCTCGCTGCGACGAACCGGGGAAAAATATTACAGTGGCTGGTAATGCTGAAGAATATTGTGAACGTGTTCTGGACTAGATACTCGTCTAACTGAACAGCAGAAACAAATCTCTCATGTTCAAAACGTGTCGAACAAGACGATCAGGCCGTGCGCTGCAGAGAGGGTGCGTTCACTGTGGCTCATCCACTCAATCCATGGACTGTGGTCTGAAGCAGCAATACGGTGACCTGCAACAGATAAAAGGAGCACTCAGATAAACAAACAAATCAACAAACAAATCAAACTCTCCTCATATGAATAGTGCTAGTTTGTCTTCTGCCATGTTGTTCATTCCAACTAGAGTCGGTCTCATTGGCATTAATAAGCTAATTAACAGCTCTGCTATAATCAGCTCGTTAACTTCCTGTGCTGGCCTCTGTGTAGGTGCTGTCCATGCCAAAAAAAATGGATCTACTCCAGCTCCGTGGCTCGTATCTGACAGTGATGCTTTCTGCTCTCGGTAAAACCACAGCAGACTCATGCTGAATCCCTCATCCTATTTTTAACCATCATCACCAGTTCATTCCAACTGTTTCCAACTGGACAGAGTTCAAACCTGATCACTTGTCAGTGGGTTTAGGTGGATCTAGGCTGGTCAGGAAAACCAACTACATCCTTATTACATAGACAATTAGGGTTCCATCATCACAGAGGATGAAGGACCATGTGATGGGTTCAGTTGTCGCCTGTGAGATCTGGGGAGAGGTGACTAACAGTTGGACCAGTCATCTGCTACGTGGTCCAGATGTATCGACGTTAACTAGACAACACAGATATGGTCTTCTTGCATTTCAAGAGCATATCAAGCATTGCTTAAGACCACTGTATTCATCCTCACACACACACACACACACACACACACAGGCACAACTACGTGTAGACATGTAAATTCACACACTTTAAAATCTGCTGTGTACTTAATAATAGTTCATCTTGAGTCCACATGAACTGCCAGTATTAATATGACCTCTTTAACAGATCTGAATGTCTGAAAAAAGTCCAGACAGGAGGGAAGTTCTGAAGTTCTGACTGCTGCTTTAGCTAATGGAGTGTTCTGTAGGACAAACGTCTCATATGACATTTTACTGATATAAAAGCACTACCTGTTGTATTATAAGAAAATACAGACTTATGTAACATGGGACAAACACATGTGACATACCATCATGAGGTCACAACAACGATGAACCACAGACACAACGCTATCATCAACAATTAGCTCAGACCTGCAGAACACAGTGCGCCACTCCTGTGATCATATCAAACATCAGCATGCTTACATTTCACATCAAAGAGCTGTTTGTTTGCTTTCACCCTCGAGGGTCATTTGATCACCAATAAGCTTGTTGTTTGACGTTTATTTCTGCTGAAAACCTTCATTGTTCTTCATAAAACAAATCTTTGTTTATTGATAGAACTCTTTTTTTCATGGCATATCATGTGAAAGCATATAGCACATCGGTGGACTTTCAAATCTATTTAGCTCAAACCTGCATTGTGAAATCAAAGTCTAAATTGTGTTCAAATAATGTTTACATAAACTCTTCATAAGTTCTTTATTCTGTCAAACCTCACCCAAGTTAGCATCTCGTTTCTCTGCATTTCCCCAACACTTAGCAGCAGCCCCCAAAAAAACAGAGCTGTGTTCAAGAAAGAGTGTTTATAGAGCATTTATAGCATGTTTATAAGTCCAGGATGACAGCTCCTGCTCACTCACTGAAGGCATCTACATGATTATAGTTCAAGCCAATGGGTTTATTGTTAAGATAAATTTAACTCAACATCCCTTGAGATGAACTTGCATACATGCACTGTACAACAAACATGAACACACTGAATACACAAGTGTGGCAAAACATAAGTCCATTTTGAATAACATACTGTGTGTGTAGTGCAAGTGTTTTCTGATACAAAAACGCAGTGTCGGAAAATAACCATAAATAAATGTACTACGTAAAACATCTTTCAAAGGATTTCCTTTCCATCTTTCAAAGGAGTTGGCCATGTATCTCAAGAGCTGAGATAATCCCCATTATATTGAAGTTGGAGTTAAAACAGCAGATGATTAAATAAATATTTCTTGAAAACAGAGGCAAGAAGGGCCTCAAGATTTCTCCTCAGCCATTATCAGGAGGCAAAAGCTCACAGGAACTGCACCAGGAGTGCCAGAGAGAGAGGCAAGAGAACTGATCAGCTGTGTTCTTTCTGTCACACGATGATATTCAGAGGTCCAACCACTGCAAACACAACCATAGGGGCAATTACTCCTGCTCTGCCAAGACCAAAGCCATCAGATACAGTGGCATACACTAACCAGAGTGATAGACCATAATAACAAACACCAGTGATCCATCACAGCTGTCCTGAAGGTCAAGATGCTCAAGCAATTCATTCTAAAGTCATTTCATAAAACTGAAACAAACCAGTACAGATAATACAAATTACATTAAAACATTTTTGCATGCATACACAAAATACAAACAAATCTGTTTGTCTAAAAGAAACCCTATGTCTTTGAAACCCAGAAAACTAATAAGTTAATCAAAAGGATATCTTTTGCAATACAATACTATGCCTACATTAAAATCTATATCATGCAGTTTTGCATGCTACGTTGAAGTGGTTTCTTAAAGTGTTAAAGCAACTTTTCCACATTCACCCCCCACATGTGCGCGCGCGCACACACACGCACGCATCTAAAATTAACTCTTCTGCAGACCTGAGTTTTTTTTTCTGTTTTCTTTGTTTTCAGCATGCCTGCTTAAAAATGAAAAACAGACTGGGTGTGCCTCTGCAGACTTCCTGATAAAAGCAGCAAATGAGGTCAGACAGGGAGAAATCAATCAGGACTGCTACCATGGCCCTTCTAATCTGCCCCGTCACTGATAACATGGATGTAAATTGCTCGGGTGATCCACCAGGTATATACACCTTTCAGCATCACTTCCACACATGTTAGAATGGCTTCAGCAGTCCCTACTAAGAGAACACAGCTCAGGTGTCCATGTCATTAAACAGACATAACACAACCTCACACTGGTATTAGATCATATTTCACTATTTAAGAAAATCAATTTTGCATTTTTGAACAAACTGTTCATATCCCTGTTGACATCTTTTCTATAAACGCTGAAAACATTGGTTGACTGAACCTTTCACTTCAGCTCTTATGAACATACACTACATACAGGGTGTGTGTGTGTGTGTGTGTGTGTGTGTGTGTGTGAGGCTGAAAAGAAAAAAACTCCCAGACTCAACTTCAGATAATGATAAATACAGGAAACTTCAGTATGATAGCAGTTTGTTAACAGGGTAGAACGGGTACATGAGCTGGCGAGTACTGGAACAATCAGTCACCCAGACATGTTTATAATGACCACTACTGTCTAAAGCACACAGTCAGAAAGGAAGGGTCAGATGAGGACAACAGAAGAGTCAGCCAAGAGAACACTCACGTGTTTCAGACTTTGTAAGTCTCAGTCCTAACTGAGGATGCCTGTACACCTAGAAGTAATGAACTAGTGAACTGTACTTAAGAATTTCTGAATCTCTTGCTGGACAAGGCTAAAGTCACAAAAGCATATTTCTGAACCCAAAGCCATAACAAACAGCACTGAACCAGCCACCATCTTGCTATGACCCACGAAACATCCAGCACATGTGTGAGTCATGCATTAAAAAGTTAAAAACATTCATTATCCACTGTTCTTTTCATTTGTGCTTAACTTCATATGAAAGTATCACACCACCAAAAAGGTTCAGAAGTATTTTTTTTTATGCAAATCAAGTGGATTAATTATGAAAATGAGACATAAATGAAGGTGGTCACTTTATTCACGGTTCCCCTCTCTAGCTTTGTGGTTCCCGTGGCAACCTAGTTTTGTTCATGCATTTTCATGTACACTTGTCCTTTTCTTTGGAATTACAGCTCTGCCTTTATGCCACGTATGCCGAAGGTCAGCAGGGGGCAAACAAATCAACAACTGTCAATACATTAATTAAATATGATTCAAACAAACAAACAAAAATTGGCTGTGATTAAGAAACAGGGTAAGGCATTACTGTGAGAGTCAGAGAGTAAAGGAGGATGGTTCCATGGAAACACAGCAGAGATGGTCCTAATGAACTCGGACAGAAGCCGTACCACTGTGCTCATATTCACAGCACAAAGCAATGTAAGGAGGCACCTCACTGGCCTACCAGGTCTGCAAAAACAAGGATAAATCTACTATAGCAGTGGCTCTGTGTGCATTATTAGTGTACCTAGAAATACAGTTTGGAGTTTGTGGGCAGAGGAAGCAGAGTCCCTACAGAATTCCACTAAGGAGGATCTCTATATGCTCCCGTTCTATGTGAAACCACTTTGGCCGCAAAGACCAGACAGATCATCACAGCCTCTGTGGAGTAAAGACCAGCCAGAACATCACAACCTTTGTGGAGTAAAGACCAGCCAGAACATCACAACCTTTGTGGAGTAAAGACCAGTCAAAACATCACAGCCTCTGTGGAGTAAAGACCAGTCAGAACATCACAACCTTTGTGGAGTAAAGACCAGCCAGAACATCACAACCTTTGTGGAGTAAAGACCAGTCAAAACATCACAGCCTCTGTGGAGTAAAGACCAGTCAGAACATCACAACCTTTGTGGAGTAAAGACCAGCCAGAACAAAGAAATCAATGTCCAAATTCCAAGCCACACCGAATCCAAACTTATTCCACTTATTACCACCATCTCAAGTCATGCCAAAACACTCACAGAAAGATCATAAATATTCCACCTGTTAGTGGAATACGAGCTTTTGCACAGTTTCCAAACATTCCAAGAAAAAAAAAATTCCTGCAGTGTTCCTGAAGAAACAAAAGACTTCTAATTTTTCACTTTAACTGCACAGAATCTAAGGAATCGTGGCATATCTTCCTGCACCTGGATATTGACTGGAGAGAAGTCTTTGATGGAAAAAAAAACACACACTATAACAACTGTAACAATGACTGGCAAAAAATATGAAAACAGCTGAGTTCCCTCTCACTCATCCTCCATCTACTTCATGCTGTAACTTACACACCTCAGTCAGACGATGGAAAAGATTCTTGGCACCGTTTCAGTTGCAACACATAAGAATAAGGAGCAGTCAGAATATAAATTGTAAAGACTCAAGAGATCCGCCAATTTAAGATGGAGCTTTTGCCAAGTCTTATATTGCTATTTGCAAGTGACTTCATTGTTTGTTTGGGGCGAGCAGTAGGCCTATATTAAATAATTCAATCAGATTTCATATTCAATATGTAAATAAAACATCAGTGTGGGAAAGTCAGTGTTGTATCTTCAAGAACACTGACTCAAAGGTATAGCTGGATGGGTGTAATAGAGAGCAGAGAGATCTGAGATGTTGAATAAGAGAGAATGGGGGTACAAATGTGTTGCACAAAAGAGGTTTCATTTCTAATTGTCTTTAGATGTGTTTATCTGTACATTGTTAATGTAAATGCTTTGTCTTAAAAACATTAAACTGAGAGAGAGCGCAGGAGGATATTTAGCTGGTAAACACAAATGTTGGTAAAGCAACAAGGCATTTCTTTAACAACATTCATACAATGAAACCTTATAAACAAGCAAAGAAGACACAGAAAAAAGAAAGAAAAAAAAAAAAACCAAGAATGTACCTTAGAATAGAACACTGCTGGGACATGCAGTATAAGTTGAGTTCTGCCCTGTACCTTACCTGGAAGAGATCCTGAGGACCAAGTCAAGATCCTGTTCATTTTTAGACATGTGGGTGCAGCAATGCACCAACCAGAGACTTGGCAACAGAAAGGTGAGATAATTTCATACATGGCAACCCATGGAGCTTCCATCACACCCACTGTGTAATAATACTGCTGCACTGGCCCCTCCTATTAACAATGTACAGAATTTTGGGGAACTTTCGTGGGAAAGTTGATTTGTCTCCAGAGTAGCGTTTCTTAACCCACCCCCGAGCACCTACCCGTCTGCTCTGTCCTCGCTCCCGTTATATAAACCAAGCCAATATGAACACAGGTACCAATAATAACACAAATACAGGTACATTAAGCACAATAACAGCCATGAGAGCTGAGTCAGAGCACAGATTTGGACCATTTGTAAGGGCCCTGAGGACTGGGCTGAGAAGAACTTCTTCATAACATGTTTGACCTGGTGTCTGTAGCATCAGGATCTACTACAATAATACACAACCCAAGTGCAAGAATGAGATTCATCCAGTAACTGTTTGAATCTCACAAACACAAGCACATTAACTAAACAGCTCTTCTCCAGGGACTCTGGTTCAGCTAATTAACAGTCACAATAGTCAAATGCAGGCCTCCAAGATATGAATGGTAATGCCATTTTCTTTATTGCCATGAAGTTCTGCTTGTCTGCATAAGGCCGGGTCACTAATGATTTGTTACTTACACAAACCACACAGAGGGAACACAGTGGTTCCAGAGCAGCAGAGTCACAGAGAGATTCAGTCGTCACTGAACTCTGAGCGAAGTTTAAGAGCAGAGTATCACCTCCATAATTACTGTGAATCAGATGATCAGAAAGACCTAGCAGTCCTGCTGCATTTACTCTCCACTATTGAGGCAAAAAAAACCTTGAGAAAAACCAAAACAGCTAAGAATGTACCTGACGATTATGTACTTTAATGGACAATGTCATCCAGTAGCTATTCATCATGTACTGCAGACAAACAGAAAACACCTGTCCATCATAACTGACCATTATGTACAGGCATAATGACCAAATTATTATGTAGAACAAAGCAACCAGTGAACTAATCAGCAATAAAAAAAATAACTGAGAAATACTGGTTTAGGTTTAATGTAGTTTAATGCAGTTTTTTTGTGTAAGTTACAGAAATTATGCAATCATTTTATTTGTTTTCCTATGGACCTAATAAATTATGTGTAATACTGAGGAAAACACAAAAACTAATCACAGAAAAATAAATAAATAAGTAAAAATATCTTTGGAGGGGGAGGGATGTGAGAGAAAGCATACGGCCACATAATCAGATAAGGACCGTTAATGAAGTCCTGATGAACGAAGTCCACTCAAGGGCTACTGAATGGAGGTCACAGAACAGGACAGCAGGACTGCAAACACTAACTGTGGACATGAGCGCACACACATGCACACACACACGCACATGCGAACATGCGCACACGCGCGCACACGGACACACACACACGGACACACACACACATGCACATGCAAACTCATAAATGCATGCACGATTTTGCACGCTCACACGTGTGCACAGCTTTTGCCCAACCTGTGGGAACTACGCACAGGAATAATGTGGATATCAAGGGCTGTTGGTAGGATGAGAGTTAAAAGATTGACACAAAAATCTACGCCTGAAATTTTCCAGGAAGTACTTGGATTGCAGTCTTGCCCAATACCACAGACTGAGACCAAAAAACACCAGCATTTTCAGCCACCCACAATAACACTGGCATTCACACCAAACTCTTAACAAACTGCCCAACAGCAGCAACAACAAAGATCACTCTTTTTTAAATAAAGCTTCATAGCATGTTTGAACTTTTTGGAAAACTCTACAACTGGGAAACAGTTTCCAAATTCTGCTTTGTGTTATGATTGGAGACTTCAATGCAATTGTTCACCTTTTCAAAAGCAAGGAACAATAACAACTAACTAGGACTATACTGGGAGAATTTTTATTAGGCCTACTTAGATTTCATTTATTGAGACTCAGTAACAACTAGCAAACATTTTCATAATACTAAAACATGAAGAAAATAGGCTGTATGAATAACAAAATTGTACAATGAGAATAAAGCTAAAGATGTACTCTACCATACTCAACCTCAATCTCAGTCTCTCTTCTGCATCTAAAACACATGGTATAATATAATGGACAATATTTCCCTGTGCTTAGAAAAAAAAATAAGAAAATAACTGCAACAGCTACACTTAGTTTTACCCATAATAAGTGTCTTTCAAATCAGTGGGCATTTACTTTCTGGAACATATTCAACTGATGGCAGTAGTTCAAGATTAGGTTAAAAAAGGCTATAGAATGCCTTTAAAGGGCCTCTTAAAATAGTTTATAGTCCTCAAATGAACCAATTTATGCTCCACAGAGCAGGTCGCTCTCATAAAGGCAGATTTTTCACATATGTAATATTTTTACCCTTTTCTCTCCACGTTCCAAAATATATTCTTCAATCTCCATTGAGCAATAAACAGAGACGGCTGGGTCTCCAAGAATATAAAGTCTGGGTCAAAAGGAACTCGGTCATTAAACAACAAGTGCAAGTAAAAATAAATCAACATCTGTAGACATTTACACATCCAATATTGCAACTTCTTAGGTAAGGTGATATGGGCTTATTTTCTAGATAATCAGTGAAGCAGGATCTTTAACTGTATAATGCTCAATAAAAGAGTGTCCGAACACTGTTCACCATAGACATTCAGACCCTTAATCACTGTGACGTTAGCCGAAAATGCTCCTACAGAGCACATTCTATTCTGTTGCCATGACTAAGCACTGGGGCATGTCATTTCAAGTGGTAACCAAGTCAAATGTAATTTACTGCATCTGACAAGCCAAATATTCTTTTAGGAACTAATACAAGTTGGTACAGGCTTAAACTCCAATTGACTAAACCTCCCAGCATGCTTTGCAGTCAAGCTATCAGAAGGAAGCAGGTAAACAAAATCAGGTAAACAAAATCAGGTAAACAAGGTACATGTGCTTCTGGCAGTAACAAATTATAAGGATATACCATTGGTCCTACAAGGTTCAAACACTCCCAATCGTGCTCCCATATGACATGCAAACTCAGCTTCTTCTTTAAACTATCTTAGAAAATGTCAACCTAAGGTTTATATAGCTTCTATCATGCACTACTTTCAAGAGGTGTAGCGTCGGCCGTCTTTCAGACAAAGTGTCGATCGGCTTTTATAATTCTGCCAACAAATTATTCTCCTCTTTGACAGACTTCTTTCAGAATAATCCCCATGCAGAGATGACGTGAGGTATCATTGCATGCACATCATAGCAACCTAAACGCGCACAGCCGAAACACAAACTTTTAACACACTTTAGACAACAAAGAATTTACATTTACACACACTTACAACCCCCGACAAAGCAGGGGGAAAGTGCACAGATAAACGCCTTATATTTTAGGAAAACCACACTAACAGAAGATGTAATGTGCTAATGCTACGGTAAGTCTCATGCTTCCGCTCATATGAATATAGCGAAGTGGCATCCTTGCATATCAGACAGGGGAGGCAGAAACACAAATACCCAGTAAGGTTCGAATAGCTTATCTAAACATAACCTGTTGATTCGGTTTAAATTCATTACGTTTCATTGCCCAAGTCGTTCACTTTTATCAAAACGAGAATTCGCCTTAATACTAACCCTAACCCTATATCTAGCTACCTTAGTCACCCAGAAAACGCGGATGCAATGGGAAACAGGCTCAACATTAACTAGCAAGGTTTATATTTTATAGATTATAGGCTGTCGTGGACCAGTAACTCACACTGGACAGTAGCAGAAGGCTATGAAATGCTAATGGGAGGGGCTCGCGAAACCATTACTGAGGAAGGCAAAATGTCTTTTTTAGCGAGACTGTCTCACATCTGACAGAATAAAGAACTACTCTCTGCGTTTACGATCATTAAAAAAATGTCGGCGCATAGAGCTTGATGTGCGAACATAGTGTTTGGTGTTTTCCAGCGTATTGAAAAACTCGACAGCGTTGTTGAACATTTCGCCCTCAACACGTCACTCAAGAGTGCGGAGCCGAGTCGCTACTTTTGTAGCACATCTCACAGTTGTGTATTGTTAGTTTGAAAGCATTCGATTAACCGTATTTACAATAGTTTGTTTGGCAAATGTTAAAGGGTTACATCATGCATAACCTTTAAAACTAAAACGAGCACACAGTATGTGTGCTCCCCCTTTGAAAAAACTGACACCGCCTGCAAATACACGTCGGACTGGACTGGCCGCTACAGATTTATAGCGGTTTCAAGACAAAACACTCTCTTTAACGGTCTAAATAGACGCGCTTTCCTCTATGACACGACTTCAGCTTTAGCTTGGTGGGTACCTGCCTGGGAAATAGCAATGAAACGAGACACCCGTAGTCTGGTGAATATCTTTTTTCGCTTTTCCCTCCTCCTATTCCTCCATTGCTTGCTCGCGCAACAGCATTTCACGAGCCCTTTCCACTCTCTCGTACTGTAATGACCAGCAGTAAGAAGACAGTATTCTTTTCACGAATTGTAGTTTGTATGGCTATGTGAACAAGTACAAAGACATTGGGTGTGTGAAATACATAATGAAATTGCTGAAAAAATACTCTCAATCAATGGGCTTACGTCCGACAAGACGAGCATATGACTATTCAACCCAGTAGTGTACTGATGAAAATCACTTTAAAAACTCCTTTTACCTTTAGTGATGTCCTAGTTGTCCGACTCTCTGAGAATTTTAACACTGTTTCTTGTTTTGCAGACGGACCGCTATCAGTTACAAATCCTTTAAATGCAAGGAAATCCTCTTTTGCAGCAGTTATTTCTTTTCTCTCTCCCTCTCTCTCTTGCCAGCACTATCAGTAGCTCCCCGAGCCAGGGCGCTTCAGTGACGTAAGGAATCTGGATGCGCGCTCTCGTCACCGGCCTCCACGACGCCACGCACGCGACCCTTTGCATTCCGATTGCGGTGAGGCGCTAAGTACAGCTGATCAGAATTAAAACGTCGATGTGGAGTATTGAATAGTAATAAGATCATTTATGTTTATTTACAAAAGTCACCTTTATTTATACTGCACTAAGCTGCTAAAATCAGCAGGCACATTTGAATAGGCTTCAAATGTGCTCTCAGCGGGTAAATTTTCTTTTATATAGTTTTCTAGTTAGAGATATTACATTACTTTGTAATAAACAGTTTAAAACATTTTGCCACGAAAGTGCGATTTAAACTGACGAAAATGTGGTTATAGTTGCTTGCGCTGTTCAGTAAACCTGGAAATGTCATATGTGGGCATTCTTATTCAGTCTAATTCATTCTTATTCATTCTTATTCAGTCTAATTCACTCTTATTCATTCTTATTCAGTCTAATTCATTCTTATTCATTCTTATTCAGTCTAATTCATTCTTATTAATTTCGCTTATTCAGTTTCTCCTTTTGCTACCAGTTATTGTTTTGTTTTTGATACTTTGGTCCATTTATAAGAGTCAGTGCTTCAGCAATTATGGCAGCCTTCCATGGTAGAAAATCCTGTGTATATGGTATAAGCTGCGTTAATAAGAGACCTATGTCTGCCTTTGCTAAAACTAACACAAGGCCATTCTCTAACCTCTAACTGTGAGAGTGTTAGTTCTGATATTTTCGTGTTATGATCAAACATAGGAAGAGCACAACCTCTCGCATTGTCCTACATCTCTATGCTCCTTTGTTCTGGGGAGTGGCGCATCACTGATGTTCAGATCATTATCTCCTCAAACTGCATCATGGTCCTGATGTGTAGATCTTTTGGCATGTTTAGCATGTCCAATCCTCACGACTTTCTCCTAAGTCGTGGCTCCTCCCACTGAAGTTAGTGTTGCTAGCTGTGAGGCTAACATATAAGTATGATTCTATGCACTAAATTATTGTATTCAGTGAATAACTAAAAAGCATCATTCACTATACACACATGATGTTGATTTGTGTTTGTGTTGTTTTAGTTTTTTGCCCTTTGAAAGCCTATTGCCTCCTCTGAAAACACTGTGAAACGTGCACAAAATATGCATGAAAAGGTTGGAATTTTTGTTTAATCATTTACTACAGTCAGACAGGGGACTAAGGCAATACAGCATAAGGTCCACAGTTATTATCATTATTAATCATTTCAACTGTAAAATTAAATACAGATTATGTGTTATTTAGCCACTTTACAATTGTCTGTACTGAATGTTTTCTAGACAGAATTAACAATGCTTCTTATTTTATTAGTTTCTTCTCAGAGTTCTCACTATATTATAATGATTAGGTTGGATATACTACAGAATGTAATGGTAACACTTTCCAGTAGTTGGAGCATCATCTACTTTGACTTTATTATGTGTCAGGAATAGTTATGATGAACCTGAAAGACAAAAGTCTGTACAAATTTGGGCAACAGGCATAAAATTTCATATATTGGCAGCACATATGGAAAAGTTCATTTAGCTCCTCATTTCTTAATTTTAAAAATAAACAATATAAAGTTTTAGATTCAGGTTGCATGAAATTCATACAATACCTTTAGTTCTATAGAAGTTTATAAAAGTTTATAAAATCTCACAAAATGCCCCATAACACACTGAATATAGCAAAGGTGAATAGACCTGAATGTATTTTTTACTTTTACATTATAATAAAGTATTTTTCACATTTCAATGCTCCATGATGAGGTTGGAGAGAAGACTTTACACATATCCACAAATCACTGTTGACATGGAGTCTTGAATCTAAACAACAAATGCAACATTGATTGATTAGTAGAATTTTGTTCTGCATAACTGTATAAAAAGCTTTCATACCAATGACCATGATGAGATAATTCACCTCTGTGCAGTTGTTACTATCCTGTCGAGAGTTTACTGACGAGGGGACAGGCCTGTCTTCTGCACCTCAAAAGCAGTGATGAAGATATTGATGATGGCTGTGAAGAATGCTAGTGCAGTGGCCACATTGTTCATTATGTCCAGCTTTCTCTGATTGGTCACATCATTCAGATCTTTACGTGCTGATTGGAGAGAAAAAACAAGAACAGTTCCTGAGGAACTCTTTCATGTGAGCTAAATGACTTCACAGAGATATTTCCACAGAAAGAGGAACATTAGAAAGAGGAATAATTTAGTTTGAGAATTTCACTTGATTTGCAGCGTTCTAAATTCAGACACTGGTGATTGAGTCATAGGTCATTCTGATTTGGATTCTAATAGCTCATAAGACACACTATACTAATAGTCCATAAGATACACTATACTAACAGCCCATAAGACACACTATACCAATAGTCCATAAGATACACTATACTAACAGCCCATAAGACACACTATACCAATAGCCCATAAGATACACTATACTAATAGCCCAAAGATACACTATACTAATAGCCCATAAGACCCATAAGACACACTATATAATTGGGTTTTCTCACTTGTTCTGTTTCCTTTGAGGTTATAAATAAATATGTTACAAAATGTTTGTTTTATCACAGAAAATAAACTGACCTCTGATTGAACCTACTAATCATATTTAATAAACCTGTGCTAAGTAGCACAGAACTGGGTTACAGTAACCCAAATATGTGGGTCACTGTAAACCAGCATCTGACTACAGTAAGCCAGTATGGAGGTTGAGAGAATGAAACAAGGTCTGGGTTACTGTAACCCAGTGGTCCGTAGGTCTGTTACAATGGGTTGCAAGCTAAGCTGCATTTGTAGTGTAATATAAATTTTGTGTTACACCTTAAGAAAAAAAGCTACTTCAGTGAATGACCAAATGAAATTCAACAACTTTTTTTCAGATGTCCAACATCTAGAACAGATGATGTGAGATGTTGCAACCATGAAAGATGAATCATTTATTTTTTTAAGAAATGTCGATATTCTATTCAAATTCCCATGTGTGCTCACCCATGAGAATAAAGAGGACCCCAGCAAGAACTTGAAAGAAGAGGGAGACTGCAATAAGCACAACCACTGTCGTGTAGTACTTAAACTCGGAGCCTTGTTCCAGCACTGCCTTCAGCTGGGAAGCGTTGGCCATCAGCAGAGCCACATCCAGCATGCTCTCCGCCACAGTCTTCTTCGTGGCGTAGTGGTTCATGTTGAGACGTACTGGCTGCTGCCGACAGGGGGGGATAGAAACGCGTTACGATTCGTCCCGAGCGGTTTTTACGACTCTGACACATTCGCCACAAAGTGGAGATTCACAAAGTGTGGACGACTGGGCAGATTTCACACTAATTCGCCCAGAAATATATTTCTAATGCAAACAGAAACTATGGTTAAACTGGGTCTCTACGTTCAGTTGCTGAAATTTGAAACAACATAGTAAATGAATGTTTGAACCGTCTATCGGGGCAGTTTTCAACTTTATCATATTTTTGTTGTTACAGCGATAAAGCAGCAAGACACAGAAGTTTAAAAAAAGACTAAGAAATGTACAAGACGGCTACTACGCCAGAAACTCCAGTCTTGTGTACCCTGCCCTGTGTGGCGAGAGTCTATTTGGCTTTTGTAATGGGAAGTATTTGCTTTTTCATTTTCCACCAGTAGGAGGAGGAAAATTAGGAAAAGTGTCCAGTGACAAAATGTGGGAGGGTCCAGTGACATGGTGAACTGGTCCGTCTTAAAAAAATTAAAGGAAACGCTGCCCAAACATTTTAGAAAGTAATATTAATCAGTAATGCAAGCGACTTTCTTTTGTGTAGCAGGGAATACATAGTAATATTTGTAACATTCTGATCATGTGATTACTAATGCATGTTATTATTAATACTCTGCTAAATTTAGCCAGTGAAGAAGATAATATGGCAAAACTAATTCAGTGCTATTTGTCCTTCATGGGTAAACGCATGGGAATGAAAAGGCATGTTCTATTTGTGAATTCTCTGTTAGTGAGGACTTTTCTTAGAGCGCTTGTCTTAAAAGTGCGGCTAGCTAGAAAACGTCTTTTAATGGGATTATATATCTATTAACTACAGATAGCGAGCTAGATAGCTATATAGGTAACCTCATTAAAGAGGTTTTCTGGTATGTTCTCCTGAAGGGGAGGCTGCATAGTTTTGTGCCACTGAATGCATTTCTTGACTGAATGTGAATTAGTTATAAAGAATATATGGAATGCTTATCTTATTATGTCTGAATTTTCAGTAGGCTCTTATGAAGTTTAAACACACACATACACCGATTCCGTTTTATCAGAGAAATGCCAAAGGGAAGAATTAGTGTATCTCTAACATGGGTTCTTTATCTTAATTTTAACCTATGTTTACACACACACACACACACACACACACACACACACACACACACACACACACACACACACACACACACAAGCAATCGTGTTCATTATATTTTGCTTTAACGTTAAGAATGTTATTGTGGTGATTTTTACGTTTTATTTCATGCTATCAACAGAGGGCAGCACTATATGGTTTATATTATGAGCTATGTTTTAACCACACGAGCGCGCTAGAAATCAAGTTTTGATAAGTTTATTTTAAGTTATATAACGTGGTGAATTATGCTCTCAAGTGCCGTTTAGATGGACGTTCAGGTTATAATCCACTTTTCAAATAAAATTAGATAACATATAGTTCTCTCTCACACATGCACTCACATACCTAAACGTTTTCTTTGCATATATTTAAATGGACCTTTGTAACCAATTCTTATGTATTTTTACAGATAATGTCCATACCAGAAAAGCCTGTTCCTTATACATGTAACCCTTAGGCCACATACATTGAAATGAGGAATAACAGGATGGCCTGTGTTCTGAAAAGTTCATATGTTCTCTAATGAAGGCATGTCTGTCAACGTTATATCTCGCCCAGAACATTCTCAGAACAGAGTGTCTGTTCTCTACACACGCTACAGTCAGAACAGTTTCACGTGGAACATGTATTTTGGGGGGAAAAGTCACTGTCTGAAGTCCTTCTACAAATCATGGTCTGGTAAAATAAGGACTAGGAACACTTCCAAATACCACACGCGCCACTTCGCTGTTTTTCTTAACGACTGGACTCGCGTTCGCTCTTTTTTTCCTATAAAATAAACACTATGGGAGAGGTCAGGAGCCCCATACAGCAGGCCCACAGGAAGTCCACCTCCCCACCCACTCATTGGTTGGTTGGCTATCCAATAGCAAACTAGAACAGCTGAGGAGGGTTCACTCAAACTTGACAAAGGTTGCTATATTCTTTTTCCCCTTTGTTTTTTTTCCTTCTTTGCTTTACCACATCTTGGAACATGTGCAGAGGAGGAGGATATCTTTAAACACACAGATAGTATAATCTAAAAGCAAAGAAATGGAGCTGGAATTAATAGAGCTCCTGTGTTACTGTTCTACCCCAGAGGACTGAGTTCCCATATGAACTCAGGAGATACTTGGGCGGTTAGGGCTTTCCTTCAGCTCTTTTTGCAAGCTACCTGCAAAAAACCCTGCAAACAAACACAAGTGTTTGCATCATGATGTGAAAAGGATGCTAAAACAATCTAAAACAGTTCCATAGAACTGTCAGATGCATGATAGCATAGGTTCCTAGTGTCGTTATGGTGATGCTTTGGTTGAGTTACTGTTCTGTTCGTTTGTTCTGTGATATGACCTGTTGTACACAGATGTGCTGATTTTATTCACCCCATATTTCTACATGTGATGGAGTTGGATTTCAATGCCCAGTCTGTCTAAGAAAGTGCTTTGAGTTCACAACCTTACACATCTGTAGACCTGCACCAGACTCCTCTCATACAGACTTGAAGCAGTCACACCTACCAGCCCTATGGTCTCCATAGCAGCAGTTTTCGTTTACAGCCCAACTGTGAACCAACCCGCAGAGACCCTTGTTAAGTCATTAAGTGGTACCAGGTGTGTGGTAGGAGACCAGAGGTTCCCGTCTCTCTTATTTTAGTTTTTCTCTGCATTCTTGCTCCTTCTTGTGTGTTTTTGAAGTGTGAGAGGCAGCTGCCATGACTCAACTGGTTCTTTACATTTCAGAAAATGACATAAATGCAGTGGTTGTCGCTTCAGGGCCTTTTCCAACAGTTGGTCTCATCACACAAGTTCATACTGTACCATTTTGTCCACATTCCAATGATTCTCCTTTAAGATAAAAGGATTGCACTCATGCCTCTGTCTAACGTGAGCTCAGATAAAGCTTTTTATTGTAGAAACATGCCACCTTATCCATGGACATGGCTAGTAAATAAAAAAGAATAAACAATCTTCACATGAATTCGTTCTATTTTGTAATCTGGTAAGATCTCTAATAAGATACATGTTTGGCTTCCTTCTTGAATGTCTTTTAGATACATAATGTGTCAAACCCCATGGTGTAGCTGCATTTTCTGACCACAAGTATTTTGAAGTATGTTGTGGTCTACATGTCCATAAACTTATCATCTTTAACTGTGTCTTTATTAACAAGGCAATTTTGGTTGTGTTTCACATGTTGTGCGAATTTAGCAGTGTGCCAGTCTAAGTGTTTAAGGCTGTTCACTCTGCCAGCATGTGGCTATCGATGTACCGGTACTCCAGAGGAAGTAATGATCTCAGGGGTCCTCTGTGTGACCTGTTCAGTATCTTGACTGCCAACTGGAGAAAGACAGACTCTGCCTCCTTCCTGTTCACTGTAAAGTTGATGTTATGGTGGCTCAAGTTCCAGCACGGTATAACCCTTGGAATCTTATTTAAAACACAGTGTGCTAAAGTGGGCATCGATGATTAACCTGACCTGACACTTGATGATTATTAAGAAAACCTGCACTCTTCATACATGCTTTAAAGAGAGAGAAGAGGTGTTTTATTAACACACACACACACAAACACACACACACACACAGGGCACACACAGCCAGGACAGTGAGCAGCCATGTGGATTAGGTGACTTGCTCATAGATGCTTGAGCCACGAGTGTTGAGGGAGGAAAAGGCACCAGTTTTCCTTTGGGTCCAGGGGATCGAGCCAGTGACCCTGGTGAAGCTGTTAGCATGTATTAGCATTTCCTTTGACTCTTAAGGGACAGGAAAAAAAAATAATAAATGCCTGCATCACGAAGCACCTGTAAGCACCTTGACAGTTACTGAGTGGAATGTGTGTTTGCAGATATACTGACAGATCAATGCAGGGTACATACACATGTACATAAATAAATACAAGTCAATTTTAATAGCTCTGTTATAAAGAGTTATTCTTACAAGCTTTTTCCGGGTTTGAAGTGATTGTCTTTAACATGTAAAAGCTACACACATATCTTCACCTTCAAAGGGAACCTATGTGGTCTGAATCGAGAAAACAATTTTGCCAGAACTCTTGTGGGGACGGAAACCTGACAGAATCTGTTCAGAAACTTCAGCCTGGACTCTCATTTTTTACAGTGTTACGTATGTGCAGGTCTCTGGAAGGATTCTTAAGAAGGACGAGACCCTTAGATGACCAGAAACCAAGCTTCTTTCACCAGCGAATGCCACAGACCTGTGCTGGCCTATATACACAAAGCCTCTGCTCTGACTCTTGTCCATCCATCCATGCAAACCCAGGATCTCTGTTTCCAAATCAGGCCAGTAAATTCATCCTCTACAGCTCTGAGCTGTTGTGCAGAATAAGGAAAATACCTTCCACTGAAACAGTTTTAAGGTTTTGGGTTTGTTTATACAATAAGCGATTAGCCAATCAGAGCCAGCAGAAAACAGGCAGAGATATCCTGGGTTACAGATCCCAGCGCTGTTACACCTAAAAGCACATGAACGCATTTCTGCACAAGCTAAAGCAGATGATAGGCTGAACGTGCTGTGAGGCGGGGTTGTTTTCATAGTAACGGCTGAGGGGCGGGGCTGTTTGGATAGTAACGGCTCAGGCGGTATTTGTGATGACAGTTGCTATAAACATGGGAACTTTTTCCTTTCATACCAAATCGGAGGAGAAACTGGGTGAAGAGGAGCCATCTTCCACTGCCCCCCTACTTTACCTTTTAGGCCTCATGCAGTCACCATAGTGTACACTCACACACACACACACACACACACACACACACATGGTAGCATGCACACTATTATTATAAATTTGTATATTATATTATATTATATTATATTATATTATATTATATTATTATATTATTATAAACTTTATCATAAAAAGTTCTCTCATCATTTTTATTCTTTCATACAAAAGACTTATAGAACAGCCAAAACAAGGAAATCACTCCTACACAGAGTGTCACCTGTGTGTGTGTGTGTGTGTGTGCACTTTTCTGTGCTATTTCCTACTGTGGCCAAAACACTCCTTGTTTTTTTCCACTGAGGCCATGGCTGGTGTGTGTTTGTGTGTGTGTGTGTATTAACACCATGGCTGGCTTCATCTGAATGTGTCACGCGGATGTGCCTGCATCTCCAGATGCTCTGGCGGAGGGAGAGAGGGAGTAGGAGTGAGAGCCAGGCCTGCAGGAGCTTAGAGGATATGAGCTGCTGCTCCACTCAATGCTGCCCCTATTCATCCCACACCACAAACGCCTCTGAGAAATCAGGGCCATTCGGAAATGTCATGCTTGTCATTTTTTTGGTTTTACTATCAGTTACGCAACCCCCCCCCATAAAAATCCAAAGGGCTCCCTACCAAACCTTGCAGTGCTGAGGATGCATGAATTTGAGCATCTCTCACCAAACACGAGCCCAGTGCCGACCTGTTAGTACTGATCAAACCCACATCCCACCCTGGAATAGACGAGACGCTTCGACAGCCTGGCCCAGCACGAACTGGCCTCTGTGAGCTCTAAAGTGTAGCAGAACTTCACATTTCGTGTGTGGTGGTGGGTAGGGTACATTTTTATATGTACAAATATCTGTTAAATATTACAATCTATAATTGTAATTCCTTTTATGATTTGAGACATTTGGAGAAACAGCAGGTGATCATAAAGGCGGTTTTGTGAGGACTTTTACATAAAAACTATTTTAGCATTTCTCACATCTCAACATTAGACATTTCTCACATTTCAGCTCTTCACTGAGTGCCTGTGATGATCATAAGAATGAAGAAGTATGAAGGAAGAAATGCCAAGAAATGCCCACAAATGCCAAGGATACCAGGGTGCTGGGACAGAAGGTGGTGTGGTGCTCCAGTCAGGACGTGGAGGAGGTGACGGTCCAGCTGTAGATCACGCGTGTGCAGGGCGGGTTTTATCCTCCCTGGGATTAATGTTTTTTTTTTTACTTTAAGCTTTCAATTGGAAAAAATAAAAGAGTTAAAAGATTCCATTTGAACAGTAAGATTGGGTTTGGCTTGGCACGGAGTAGCATTTTTCTACACTTGTAACTAAAGCAGTGTGTGTAATGCTTCATTGCAGATGACATCATGGATGTGATCTGATCACAGGCTTGAGCCGAAAGCAAGTGTGTGTGTAGGATCCCCAAGCTGTGATGTTATTCACAATAAAACACAATTGACTGTTTTATGCCTGTTATTCAATTTACTCTTAATGATATAAATGTGCCCCAAAACATTGTTTCAAACACATGGTTGCTATACTGACAATTTCTTTCACCAAAAATATGAGCAGTTTTATTAGATTCTTAAGTTGTCTTTGATCATTTGTATCAAATTATTGTTGGTACTTAGCAACCTGTGGTCAATGGAATGATATGGTGAAATTATCATGCTGTTATGAGATACGAAACAGGTAATACATGTTTCAACCAGTAAGATAGTATGGTTACAAGTAAGAGTTGTACAAAGTACAATGTCCCCAGCAAGATACTGTAGTAGTAGTAATGTGTGTGTGTGTGTGTGTGTGTGTGTGTGTGTGTGTGTGTGTGTGTGTGTGTGTGTGTGTGTGTGTGTTTTAGTGTGTGTGAGAGTGTGTGAGAGTGATTGTGAGAGAGTGTGATATAGTAAGT